>JAUZNJ010086744.1:0-23064 GCA_034780135.1 Jordanella pulchra
GGGGGGGTTTAACATTCCAACAAAATGTTGATTGTAACAGATCTGTACTGTTGCTTTTACCCAAGGAAACACTGGAGAGTTTCTCCCTGGTCGATGCAAAAATGCTTGGTCGAGTTTTCTCCCAGCTTAACCCAACAACTGCCTCTTAGATTCGATTCCCACATCACTTTAAAAAACATTTTATGCTTTCTTTGAGCTTTTGACCGTTCTAAATGACTCACTTCAGACGGGTGTCTTAAAATGGCGGCTGTGAGGCCCCTTCTGAAGAAGAGTCATTTAGAATCAAACATTCTTGATAATTACAGACCTGTATGAAACTTAAGTTTCTATTTCTTACTGCTCCTTTTTATCTATGATTTCTTTAGGTTTTACATTAACTACTCACTTAATAGTTGGGTGAACAAAATACACATAAAATGAAATACAGTAAACCTTGTCCAACTACATAAGGCCTCTACACTAAGAGCTGCCCCCCCCGCAGTAAAACTCCTGCTGACAAGGTCCTTAAGGTTAGTGAGGAACATAAACCCTTAGACCACAATAATGAGGCAAAACATTTCTAAAAGTTGTGAGAAGGAATCAGGCTCATTTACTGGAGAACCTAATTTGTACGGTTCTGGACTTTTAATCGGGTGCCACGCAGAATGAATAAAAATGGCCCCTGGGTCACACTTTGGACACGACTGAGCAGCAGAAAAAGCAGAACAAACCCTGTGGGTCTAAGTTTAATAACCAGTATCATTTGATTTTAGGGTTTTAATTACCCATGTAAACCTTTCTTTTTTTAGGAGCTGTTTGCAGATAATATCAATTCAGTGTCTCTGATGCACACAGGCTTAAACAAATACACCCACTAATGTTGCTAACCAGGCTGCAGAGAAACTCTCTGCTTTTGCATTCATCACTGATCTTCTAGCAGAATCATGGCTGACTTGTGTGATTCGACCAGAACTATGCTTCAGCTGCTGGTTGGTATTATATATGCATTTAAAGGGGGAAGAACGTATTTTTCTTAGAGATACAATAACCTTGTTGTGTAAGTGCACAAACCCTTTGACAGTTTAACCCAGGGGTGTCAAAGTGGTTCCAGAAAGGGCTGCTGAATGGAGTGTGGTGCTGCCACACCAGACTCCATTCATCCCATCAAGTCATCAAGTTAAGACTAGACTCACTAGATGAAATGACTGTAGTCTGGTGCTGCTACTGCTTGGATGGAAAGAAAACCCGCAGCCAGACGGCCCTTTCTGGAACCAGTTTGACACCTGTGGTTTAACCACTTCATGATGAAGTTTCATCCATTCCTCCTGCTTATCTCATATCTTGAATTGCCAATATTTAACCGAGCTTAAACCACAAAGTTTTTCCAAATTTACTCTAAGAACATTTTCTCTCCAAAGCTCCATGCAGCTGAACCTAAAGGTTTTTCCTCCGATTACCTTCTGGGCTCAAAATTGATCTTTTCTAAACCTGATTTTCCTCTTGTTTTGATTTTGTTGTTAATCTGAATATATGCTTAAACTCACAGTTGCTCCTATATGCCAGGGCACATACACAGCCGTTACAGCAGATTTTTATTTATTGTTTTTATTTAGATTTGTATATCATTCAATAACTTCTTGCTTGAGCAATATTACAGTAATATGAAGGATTACTGACCGTTTTCTCTCAGTCTAAATCACCAAAAAGGTCTTAACAGCAGAATGTAGACTCACATGACAATAACACAGCCAGACTTTAGACACGAGGGGGCGGCAGTTTACCGGCGCCGCCTGTGCTCCGTGTGATCAATGAAGAAGAAGAAGAAGCTTCTAGAGCTCCGTTTGAGCGGCAGGCTAAGCTAACAGGTTGGGCTGCAGACATGTTCGGGTGTCTGGTGGCCGGCAGGCTGGTTCAGACCGACTCGGTCCAGGTCGCCTCGGATAAATTCGTCTTTAGTCTGGCAGATTATGAGAATGTGAACCATGTGGTGGTGTTCATGCTGGGCACCGTCCCCTTCCCCGCCGGAATGGGAGGAGCCGTGTACTTCTCGTTCCCCGACCCGCTGAGCGGCGCTCCGGTGTGGCAGCTCCTCGGCTTCATCACCAACGAGAAGCCCAGCGCCATCTTCAAGATCTCCGGCCTGAAGGCAGGGGAGGGTGGGGCGCACCCCTTCGGTGTGATGGCCTCAGCGGCTCCATCCGTGGCTCAGGTCGGCGTGTCCGTGGAAACTCTGGATCAACTGGCCCAGCAGATGCCCGTGTCCAGCGCCGCCGTGTCCTCCGTGGACACGTTCATGCAGTTCACCCAGAAAATGCTGGACAGCCTCTACAACTTCGCCTCGTCGTTCGCTCTGTCCCAGGCGCAGATGACGCCGAACCCCACGGAGACCTTCATCCCCTCCAGCTGCATCCTCAAGTGGTACGAGAACTTCCAGAGAAGGATGGCGCAGAACCCGAACTTCTGGAAAAGCTGAATCCAAACGGAACCAGTGCCTCTTTGGATCAGTAGTTCTGCCCTCTGATCGGACACGCTTCTGTCCCACGGTGGACATGTTTCTGTGACTGTGGACATGAGCCAGAAGAGACCAGTGTCTGAGCAGGGGTCCCACGAAGGGCCCCGCAGGAACCCGTCTCACTAATTCACCGATGCTTTGCTACCAATAAAACGACCCTCCACGAAAGTGTTGAATGTTCCCATCAGTCCCTAGTGGGACAGAACCCACAGAACCACTGGTGCCTTTGAGGTCCGTTTAACTCCCACGTAGAACGAGTTCAGCCTCTGAAGTGGAAACCATCAGGGTTCCAGTTTAACCGCCACGCTGGGATGTTGGAATAAACACTGAAACCCACTTTATTAAAGAATGTCTGCAGCACCAAACAACCGACCGTAGCTCATTGAAATGCAGTGAAATGATCCAATATCTCCTCATTTCAAAGTCCTTTAGTGCAGGAAAAATTAAAAATGTTGAAACAGATGAGAAACTTCATCAAACTGTGAGTCTGGTTTGTGTCTGATCAGGAAAATCAGTTCTGACCATGAAACGTCTTTTTAATTTTTGTTCTTTTTTCCAATCTTAACCATTTTCTCCCTCATTGTGACGTGTTCCTCATTCTTTACTGGTTGCTGTTAAATCGGATGAGTTTGCCTTTTGAGTCGTGGATGTAGGTCAGAGGTTATAAGATTTAGAATATAAACGCAAAATGGGCCCAATTATTCAGATCAAAAACAGAAACTTGTTCATTTTATAGATTCAAATGGCAGTGATGTTTTAATTTGGGAATGTTGATGATTCTGACTTGCAGCTGAGTTTAAATCATTCCTACGGATGATGACGGCACAGACCGCTGACCCGGCAGCTCTGTAGCAGACAGTCATTGTCCAAAAGCAAACAGCTGTTGCTGAGGCAGCTGGCTGAGCTCGTCTCTGTCAAATCTTGCTTATTTAGTAAAACTGAAGGAACAGGAATCCTCTTCCAGCTGGTTAAGTTTACAGCAACAGGTGGGGAAGGGGGTCAATGAATCCTTTCCAACCAGTAATGATGGGTATCAGCGGGTATTGTGTGATTAATAAAGTCACTTGGAATTGAACCAAATAAAGAGCAAAGCTGCCTTGCAGCTGAGTGACCAAAGGGTGGAAAGCAAACCTCGTTTGTAAACAAATCCAGCCATAGATCATGAGTTGTGTTGAGATCTGCTCCTTTCACCCTGGAAAAGGACGACGCCATCACTGGCAAACCTACTTTACCCAGACAGAACAATGAGGGCAGCATGGTGCTGCCTCCACCTTTCCTTCAGCCATCTTTACCTGCTTCATGCGTCTCCCTGGACAACGCAGACCGATCACAGACAGGTTCAGGTTCCTGTGAGACCAAAGTAGTTTTTATCTGAAATGAAAACCTGTATGTTGAAATAAATATTTTTAAACTCCTTTCAGTTTCAAATCTATCCATCAAACTGAAGGCTTTTTAAATAATTTATAGAGAAAATGATGACAGAACTCTGTGGATTGTAGAGTATCTAACAGCACCTTCCACAGGTAAGATCCACAGAGCTTCACAAACACAACATCTGACCTTTAACCTTCAGTGAGGCGCTTATATGATGCCACTGGGTCATTTGTTTCCTTCCACCCAACACAGAAAACCCAAGCAAAGCTTCTCCTGCAGAATAATCCTGTTCTAACGTTCTCCCTCCTCATTCGAACAAATAATGAAGAACCTGATCCAGAGGCTGAGGAAGAACCGGTCATGCAGGCGTCTGAAGGAGCTGCTTGGGTGTTTATGGGATGTAAACTAATGCTGCTGTGCTGCTGCTTCACTCTCCACATTAATTACAAGCTGCATTGTCAGAAGCACAAATCAAACAGCATGTTTATTATTGTCATTGTTATTAATATGTTTATTATGTAATTCGTGGTTCCAACATGCAGACATTTTTTAGAGGCCACACCCAGCTGACTGTCAGGCTTGTCTGAGTCACAGAGTTTGGCTCCGAACCAGAAGGATTATTTACTGACAGGGTGTGTCTGTTTTCTCCATCTGGCTGAGAGGATCACCAGTAACACGGTGAGAACAAAGCTTTTCAGACAGGGAAATCCCAGCACTGGTGTGTTTCTACAAGCTGAATTAGATACATACAGAATAATGCATTTAAACAAAACATAAACCAACATACACAGAATCTGAGAGGAAAGGCTTGGTGAAGAAGAGCAGAAAGAAAAGCCATGATATGGGATGAGGCATGATGATACACCACGAGAAAGAGCTGAAACCCAAAGGAGACGACGGATACGTGTGGATGGAGAGTAACAGCTGGCGATGGGAGGAACCTTTCAAACGCTTTATCATGACATCCTTTATTCATTGGTTCAAAAACAAAGTTCAGGATCTTTGATGAATCAATGAACGGTTTTATTTTTCCTTTTAAATGATTTTGTTGTGATTCAGCTCAGTCCGTTAAAGAGGAGAATACCTGGAAAAGGTGGCTGAGCTGATTGGTGGAGGTGTGGATGACCAGATACTTGTTGGTTATGGTGGGAAACCCTGTGGGTACAGAGAAATAAAGGGAGGAAGTATCACCGTTCCATCGGAGACACACATCTGTCCAAGAGATGAAGCCCTGCTGTCTGGGGTAGAATGAGCTGAGTCTAAAACCGGCTCCACATCTGGAGAAGAACAGCAGCAGGAAGCAGAGGGAGAGACGGAGCTAAAGGCTTCAATGGAGCCGGTGGCAGTTTGATCGTATGTTGACCAACTGCATTGGATCAAATCTAAATAAACTTCTGTATTTTCTTTAAGGGAATTTGATCCATCATTGTTTCTCCATATAAATATATTGTAGTTAATCATATGTCATTCATATTCTTCTATCTATGAAAGGCAGGGTTCAGAACATTCAGAACCATTAGAGACCTGGATTAAACGGCTGCATGGGCCTAAAGGGGCCCGGTCACATTTTATGACTTAGAACACATACAATCATCTTCAAATAATACAAGATCTGTCAAGCATTCATCTCTAACCTGCTTTCTTTGTCCTTCTAAGCCACCAAAGTATTTCTTGCTCTGAATGCAGCCAGCCGACACAAACATTGCATATCATGGCTGTTATGGTTACAGGAAAGCCTGTTGCATTATGGGCCGTCTCTGGCACTGTGACTGATCCAGTCAGTTTTAGACCAGAGAGTCTGAGCCTATGATCATGTTCACATGACAAACGTTTGGCCTGATTGGCTGTTTGGATTCACTTGGTCCATATAAACGGTACAATCTGATCGCCTTTTGATTTTAATGTGAATAGATTCCAATCGGATCGTAAAATGTTGTACAAGTCAATGTCGCTCATTTCTGTAAAGTAAATTGTAGATATTTACATTTCAAACAGATATCAGATATAACAGAGTTAGGCTGCAGGGGTGAGTCACTGGACGTGTGGAGGGTGGTTCTGAATTTCTGTTCTCTTGGGTTCATATGGCAACGCAGCAAAGCATGCATACCAACAGCTTCTAACAAATCCAGTTTAAATTCCAGTCAGAACAAAGCCTGGCTCTTCAAACAAAAGTCGATAAAAACTGAAGGCAGCACAGCAGCATTGAGCAACACCCCCAGGAACAGGAAGTCTCTGCTCCAGCATTACATTACTTATATAACTCATCTGAATATTGGCATCTATTTTCCTTTGGTGGACAATAATGGATGTAAATGTTAGTGATGAATCAAACTTTCTGCAGATTTGTGTTTGCTGTGGATTAAACAAACAGTTAAGCTGAAGTTAGAAGAACAGGTCTAAGCAGGAAAAAGGGTGTGTCTCTGCTCTTCATAAGGCGCTGCTGTTTCACAGCCTGACAGAGTGCAGTTCTCCTGCAAACAGGTACGTCTCTTTTTCTGTTTTCACATCTACCTACTGGCTCCACAAAAAAGCAGCTAGCAGAAAGCTTTCCTGCAGAGTTTAGGACTGATTTAGAGAAAAGACATAAAGAAGTTTTACTGAGAGGATTTGGAGCAGTTTTATTATTTACACAAGAAGATAAAGAAAAGAGAAGGTGGTTGATCTGTTAAAGCTTTTACACAGGATGGTAACCAACCAATAAAACCCTAAAATCATTTAAGAAAATGCAGTAAATCATGTGCAATGATACCTGAGCTAATTCTCAGGGAAACAGAATAAAACACATAGAACCAGAACAAATAGAAGCTTGATCAGGTTCTCTGAACACGAACAAGCTTCAGACTGACTGACTGAACAACTGTCAGACCTGCTGTTTCACACATCGAGTTTAGTGGAGACGTGTGTACCACACTGCCCCACGCTTCCTGTTTCCGAGCGGTGTTTAAACGCACCATGATCGGATGGAAATGAGTTCGGATTAAATTCGTATAAAACGGTTAATGCGGTCCGAAAACCCAACAAGCGTTTATCCGGACCAGGCGCTGTTAGACCAATGAAGTGGCCTTACTGCCGCCTGTGCCCCCAAAACACAACAAAACAACAAACAAACAAAAAAAAAAAATAACAAAAAACCGCGGATGTGTTCAGAGGGTCCTGAACGGATCCACGCCAGGTTCAAGCTGTTTGTGGATGTTTTTCCAATCATGATTATTCATAAAAACTCATTTTTAAATAAATAACTTGAAGATGTTTTCTTCTCAGGTGTTGGATTTTTTTACTTGCTGCTTCCAGTTGGACTTCAGAGAACAATGGATGTAAGTCTGATTTCATTATTTGTTTTGCGTTTTGTTTTTTTCTCCAGTGTCCCTTGAATTAAAACACAAACTACTGCACTGATTAATTAAAAATCATGGCTATGGGTTTTACTTGCTGCTTGTGTTCAGAAAAGAAACTGTTCGTGTGACTGAAAGGCTGTCAATAATGGGAATAAACAACAACAACAAGAAAATTAGTGAACTATTGGGAGTTAAAAAATAAAGACCAAAATGACCTCTGACTCAACTTTTCACAATGTGAAGCACACGTAAGTAAAGGACAAAGGAGCAAACAGAAAAATCTGGAAATCGTCAAACAACAAGGTTCAGATCGGCACCAAACAAAAGCTGCACGTTTAACTGTCAGTGTTAAGGTATTGTAATCTGTTGACAGAAATAATTCTAAAACGATCTAATTTAATCCATGTAATTATACTAGTGTGAAGATGTTTCATATTATTTTCATTTTATAGCAGTTAAGATATGGATGATTAGTGACGACAAGCAGCCATCATCTCAGAACATCTGCAAACCCATGATCTTCTTTTAAATGGGCGGCCACACATGCCAAACTGGTTTCACTGGAAACTCCCACAGCTTGCGAAGCACATGCATCCAATGATTAAAGCACTGTGCATAGGAGAAAAAAGCAAACAAACGAACACAAACCCCCCACAGAAACAGACTCAGTCACTGTGGTCCAGAAGTTGGTGTTTTTACCACAATGTTCACCACAACAAAGCAGGATCCGCTGTTATAATCCCAGGTTCCTTTTGAAAAGAGATCCCAAATCCCAATGGGGTTTTACCTGGTTAAAAAAATGTAAAACAATAATAATCATGCTTTTAGAAATAGTTCAAAAACAAAAATAAATAAATAAATCAAGCGGATGTTTTGTGGAAAAAATTAAATGCTTATATTGTGTGTTTAAAAAAAAAAAAAAAAAAAAAAAGAGTCTTAAAAAAACACACGATATCAGGTCACAATAGTCAGGCATTTCACCTCACCTAGCAACCACAGCTAAGCCCAGCCCCTCACCTAGCAACCACAGCTAAGCCCAGCCCCTCACCTAGCAACCACAGCTGAGATGTAACACATTACTCCTTTTTTATTTCACCTTGCATTAAAGTTGTATTATTTTTAAAATCAGGCACGTACATCTTAACACTGGCATTAATTCTTTATCAGAGAATAATTTTGGTGCAAAAGTTGAAGTTAACTAGACAATGTTAGCCTGTACACCTATCCTAACTAGTTTAAAAGGAAGAATAATAGATTCCCTTATAATGGTCTCATTTGTTTGTTACTCCTTTAATCATTTCCATTTACTGTTATGCAAACTGCTTCAGTTTATTCAACATAAGTTATGTTGTTCACTGTATTTTCAGGCTCCTAGGGCATTGGTGGAGGGACCATGGTTGATGTGGAAATATCGATTAGTTTCAGTGTTTTGCCCTTCATTGAAAACACTGTTGATTTGTAAATAAATGAATAATAAATCAACTAATCTTATGGCGAGCTCCTCATTCCTATTGTCAATGTGGTTAAAAGTCTATCACCCATCCCTTACCCATACATGGATAACAGTTGGTAGGTAATAATTGCTTTGCTAAAGGATGCATTGCAGATGTTGGAAACCAGAATCAACCAGAACAGGTTTTAAACAGGTTCTGTATAAAATATCTCACTATACTATGTATAAACATGCCGTGTTTAAAAAATAAATTCCATTCAGTTTATTCCCATAATAAAAATTCACAACAATATAATCCAATAATGTTGGAGGACTTAATGGAAATCATAAGCAACGGACCTGTTTGAATACCACACTAGCCTCATATACTAACAGACACCCCACATCTCTTTACAGCTTGCAGATGCTCTGGGTGATAATCAGTCAGGAGGTCCTTGGCCCAGCAATCCCACCTTGCCAGGTAAAGGCATCAGACTGCTCCTTGTTTGCATTCATGTCTAACCTTCGCAGTTTACCTGGGAAACTTGTCTTACTCCACTAAATGACTGTCAGATGCTCCAGCAGCGACTGGTATACCACCATCCTGCTCCTGGTGTCAACACCTGTATGCCAGCTTGATGAAGAGAACCAGCTGGATACAGTAACAATATGATTAATTGCTGGAGAAATAAATGGCATTGATTTAATGAAGGTGTCCTCAAAGTGTTGCTGAAGCCAATATTTTAAAGACCTGTTGAAGACTCTCGTGGTTTGAACACGTCAAACAATCATCACTGTTGTAACTCACTGCCTCCTTTTCAAATTGAGCGATAACTTTCTTTACCAAAGTTGATTCCTCAACCTTCTATAAATATTTTATACCTGATCCAGATTATTATTACCTTCAACCGTTTTTACTCTGTGTCTGTAAGGCACTGAGTTCTTGGGGAACCCGGTGGTAGAATTGCATAGTCTGGCCCTTGAAGGGTTTCCAAGCCCTGATCTCCAGGACATCCCTGGACTCTGCCTCTAGGTTGGGAGCAGCGTTGGTAGATGATGGATCCCAGACCTCGTGGACGGTGCAGACACGGTGACACTGGTCAGGGTAACGGCAATGTTCTAGGAGGTGTCTGTTATGCAAGGAGAGGACAAGAGGACAGTGCTTTGCAGCTTACTGAGATTCCTCCTCATGAGTCCCTCTAACTGTTACTAAATTCTCCAGGCGTCATGGTTGAAAGCAACTCACCGACTGTTCAAGCATTAAGCCCTTTACGAAATGCGCCATCTTGTCCTCTACTTCTACTAGACCCAGTCACCGCTTTGTTGAGAGTAAGTAAACAGCCCAGAAAGCACCAGGCTGTGAACTGACTGTTTGGGATCCATCTTTGAAAGCCTGCCAGTCAGTGGTAGCAACCCAACAAACACCATACCTCACCCAGGGAATGTCTCGTGGATTACCGTGTTTCCTCGATAGTAAGACATCCCCGATTGTAAGACATATCGGGGGTTTCAGTGGGGTCGGCTAATATAAGCCGTACCCCGAAAGTAAGACATATGTCTTACTTTTTGGGGAAACACCTCTCATCTAGCTGCACGCCGCCTCCTGCCCACGTCCGCACCGTCCCCCTCTCCATATGTCACCGCGCCGTCCCCTACACTTGTCACTTCCTTCTCCTCATCTACAATGCTATTGTTTTAAAGATTACTAATAAAGTTTAAAAAAAAAAACAAAACAAAAAAAACTTCCTCCTCCTCATTAAAATACGGTTAAAATTCGACATTTTTTTCCAATATAAGACATACCCCGAAAGTAAGACATAGTGGGGCTTTTGGGTATAAAAAGAAAGTAAGACACTGTCTAACTTTCGGGGAAACACGGTAGTTCGTCACCTACTTCTTACTGGATTTTCAGGTTTTGCTTAAATTTCAGTGTCGATTTCTAGGAAAGTTTATTTTTTTGTTTGTTTTAGTGAGAGCAAACAGATTATTATGTTTTAAGATTTTTAGTATAATTTCTGGCAGGTTGTCAAAAGTTAAATCAAGTTTAACCCTTTAAAGCCCAAACCATGAAATAATTGACAGAAAATTCTGATATTTTTAATATAAAAGTGGTCATTGAATTTTATGAAAAACTATGAAAAAAAACCCAGAAATTTTGTAAAAGTTAAATTTGATGATTATTTGCATCAATTTTGATACATTAGGCATTTCTGTATAATCTTTAATACATTTTCTG
This sequence comes from Jordanella pulchra, assembly GCA_034780135.1. Taxonomy (NCBI): domain Eukaryota; kingdom Metazoa; phylum Chordata; class Actinopteri; order Cyprinodontiformes; family Cyprinodontidae; genus Jordanella; species Jordanella pulchra. The sequence continues at coordinate 10,869 of JAUZNJ010086744.1, forward strand.
TTCCCCACATATTTCTGATTTATTAAGTCGGTTCTCAAAAGCGAAAATATCCCACTGATGATGCAGAGGTCTCAGAAATTCATTTATCAGATATGATACACTTGGCTTTAAAGGGTTAAAGACTGTGTATTCATATTAAGAAAAACAGGGATTTTCTTTTTTTGCAGCTGCTTTGTGATGCATTTTCTTGTGAAATAGATTTTATAGGTGAAAGTAAATTGACAGTTCAAGATAAATAATGGAATTATAACACAGGTCAGCCTGCTGCCAACCCCGCCTGGCCCGGCGGTCAGCCTGCTGCCAACCCCGCCTGGCCCGGCGGTCAGCCTGCTGCCAACCCCGCCTGGCCCGGCGGTCAGCCTGGCGGTCAGCCCGGTACCAACCCGATGTGGCCTGGAGGTCAGCCATCTGTGAACCCTGCATGGCCTGGAGGACAACCAGCAACCAATCCTACCTGGCCCGGCGGTCCATCCGGAGGTAATAGTGTGTGGCCAGGAAACCCAAGTCAGCCCAGTGGACCTGGTGGATATGGACCCGGACCTGAACCAGCTATGCCATCCAAACCCCAAAAGAGTTTGGTAAGAAACCTAAAACCAAGAAGAATGAGTACTGCCCCAATAAATCCAGAAGGGAGGAGAGATGTGTTAACTGCTTTTAATCTTGTTGACCTTTTATCAGGTAGTTCCTTACGAAGAGACACTGCTGCAGGGAGTCTACGACAAACTACTGATCACCATCAGTGGGACCGTAAAACCCAATGCTAACAAGTCAGTAGATTTTAGATGGAAACATATTTATCATCAGCAGTCAATTGTTATTTGAAAATTAAGTCAAATATATGATGTCATATCAAGAAAACAATGCTCAACTCTTTGTATCTTTGCTGTGGATCAGGTTCACTGTGAACTTGTCAACATCCAAGGACATTGCCTTTCACCTCAATCCCCGCTTCAATGACTACGGCCAAAAGATTGTCGTCAGGAATACATGCGTCAACAACATTTGGGGCAAAGAGGAGAGGGAAGTGCCGAGCTTTCCCTTTGTCCTGGGTCAGCCGTTCGAGGTCAGACACGACAAGTTTTACCTTCCTACCATGTTGGGGAATAAAGGGTCTGGGAAGATCGTGTCTTTAGGGAACCAGTCTAGTTTACTAACCTGTTGTAATATCTTTTTTTTTGCAGTTGAAAATACTGTGCACCAACAAGGAGTTTAAGGTGGCTGTTAACAACAAACATCTTTTTGCCTACCAACACCGGGTAAAGGAACTGGGCTCCATCAATAAACTCGGCATCTATTATGACGTCACCCTGTCAGGTGTTCGTGTTGAGAGAATGACTTGAGGAAGCTTCGCCAGCAATGCTACCGATCTACGAAAGAAGAAATTCAACACAAAGTCCGGTTTAGAAAATAGCTAAAAACTCTGCAAGTTAACTGGAAATAAATCTGGGATCTACTGTAGCTCCAACAGAAATAAAAGGAATTAACAAAAGTCTTCATTAGAGACCTGCTAAGAAAGGAAAAACTAAAACAGATTCATGACAACTACTTGTGTTTTAAGGGGGATTTGCTTAAAGCTAAAGCTCAACAAGCTTTTAATGAGAAGTGGCAGAAGGTATCTTTGGTAGATCCAAATCAGTTATCAGTCAATCTACAACTGAGGATGACAGGATATTACTATAGTCAGATAAATATTGTTCCCAGAGATTTGATAATGATCCCTTAGAAAACTTCTGTTTCTGTGACGGTAGTTCTAAATACCTATGCATTATAACGCCTTACGACTACTGATGAAATCGTAGGTTATTTGTCTAAATAAATAGAAACTTCCAAACTGAGTTTGTTCATTGTCTAATTTTAGAAGTTCAGTTTTGAGGTAGTGACTCATATGTGTGGTCTCACATTTCTGTGAATCATCTCTGGGTTCCAAGTACAAGCTATTGTTCCCCTGGATGAAATATAAAACTGCTTGGGTTAAACTTTTACTTTCTTGTCTAAAAAATAGGGAAAAACTTAAAGCTGTTCATTTCTATTCAGTTTATTTCTATAGCACCAATTCACAACACATGTCCTCTCAAGGCTTTTAACAAAGACAATTCACACTCTAGACATGACATGTTTTAAGAGTTTTGGAAATTAAATCTCAGGTCAAGCAGGGTTTAGCTGTTATTGTACAGCAGCTTTCTTTGCCACACCTCCAGCTTTCTGTCGATGAGGATACAAAATGCATCCAGTCTGTTCTACTAAACAGCTCCAAGTGGTTGTTTCTAGTCAACACAGTTCTCAGTAAAACCATAAGGATAGGTCACTGTCAGGATGAACACATGTATGAATGTCTGGGCTCTCCCTTAGAGATAGAATAAGAAGCTCATTCTTTCTGGAGGGACTCAGACCAGAGCTGCTGCTTCTACACATCAACAGCAGAAAGTTGAGGTGGCTCAGGCATCGGGTTAGGAGGCCTCCTGGACGCCTCCTTTACGAGGTGTTCCAGGCACGTCCCAGCAGGAGGGGGGAGGAGCATGCTGGGGGGACTTATTTTCTCGACCGGCACGGTGTGTGTGTGTGTGTATAGGTTTATGTCTAATGATATTGACATAAATCAACATAAACTGGCCAACAAAGTAAATGAGTATAAAAAAGAAAACATTTGGATGAATATAATGAATAATTTGAAGAGAAGCAGGCAAATCAGTAAAACGGAAAGAAGCGACAGAGGTCATTTAAGGGCTTAACGTAAAATGTTAAAACCCATTAGAATCCTAATGCCTTTCAGGTTTAACCTTTAAATCAGAGATCTTCTAACCCAGTCTTTCTATGACAAGCCATTTTAACATAAATTCGGTTTCATCTGATTATCCGTAATTACGTTCCAAATATCTAAAAATTAATTTTGACCAGACAAAACTACACTTTGACTATCTGGAATTTTAATCTAAGATATCTGTATCTAAATTTTTCATCGTATCTGTCATAGGAAGGGTCACATATCAGCACAGCCAAAGAGGGACTTACACGCAATCTCTTAATTATGATATCTAAACTTCTAATTCTGACAGGTCATCCATCATACGTTCGAGATATCTTGAATTATAATTACAAATGTGTGACCCTTTCTATGACGGAGTCGAATTTATGTTCAATTGGCTTGCCATATTTTTCTTACTAAGAAGTTTCATTTAAGATAACTAAAACTTAAAAAAGTTAATTAATTAAAGATATCTCTAATTCAATTAGAGATATCTTAAAAGGAATTTTGACTAGTAAAAATCCTAATTCAAGATATCTTTAATTTAGTTTTGTCTAGTCGTTACTTGCTTTTAAAATATCTATAATTTAATTTCCGCCGGTCAAAACTACATTTCTCCTATCCAAAAATACATTTAGGATATCTTGAATTATGGTGTCATTAGAGATATCTCTAATTAGAATTATGACCAGCTATAATCTTGAAGTCTCCATACGTTTCCATTGTAAATCTGACGTCATTTCGACTAGTCAGAATGTAATTAAAGATATCTCTAATGGGTATTTTGTCTAGTAGAAATATAATTAGCGATATCTTAAATCGCTAAAACGTGTAGTCATAAAACAATTTCAGATATCTCAAATGTAAGAGCGGCAAATCGAGTTAATGTTAACATGGCTTGCCATACCCATGCCTGCATTAAAAGGATGAATCGCCTCCTCGGTTTCTGCTAATAGCCTCATTATTTGACTCCGCTGTGTTGGAGCAAAGATCCCGGACTTCAAGGACTGGAAAGTTGAAGTTGTCTGGTTTAAATGTGCCAAGGTAGATCTTCAGTTCAACGTCATTGTTTTAGCTTACGCTGCCTTTTCAGTTTATGACGTAATGACGCTGGGCTGCAGGTTTACGTGTTTTGCTCGTTTACGGTAGTGGTTGAAAGCTTCGAAGGGCGAGCATTTTAGGAGCATAGCTGGTTTGGAAAGTTAAACGACTGGTTAAAAACCAGGCAGTTAAACGAGCTGCCTGCAGCTTCAGGGTTTTACCATCACAGCAACAAACTGGGACAGTGGAGTTTAGCTGCTTTCCAGCTATTAGCCCTGTTTTTCATTTCCTGTAGCAGAGACGGGGAATTTATCTTCTTCAGGTTAGTGTGACCCTTAGACATGAAAATCGTTTGAGTTTATGTGTCGTTTAACGTATTTCTGTGTATAAACGCTGTGTTTTGCTGCTTCGCTGGTCTGCGGTAGTTAGCCCCAGAGCTAACCAGGCTAGTGCTGCTGCTGTAATGGTTTCCACCAGTCGCTGCTAACAAACTCCACCAGTTAAAGAAGCCGTTTGCTATCCGTGTCTCGGACCAGTCGTTGGATGCATCGCTGTTTGGTTTGAAGGTGGTTCCCTCTGTAACCTGGCGAGTCCAGGCTAGAGTCTGGCCTCAGGGTGGAGGTGATGAGGAGGCCCGAACGCTCCAGTTGTTTCCTTCAAACTGCAAACGCAGCAGTTGTCAATCAGACGACCTCCTGTACCGAGTCCACAAACAAGGACTCCTAACGAGCTTCAGGCTCAAATCGGATTTTTGTTGTTGGGAATTTTGTGGTTTGAATCAACATGGTGACAGAAATACTGGAATGAAAAACTCTGGATTCCCACAAACCTCCAGTTACTCCTCTACCTAAACTGACACCGAAATAATCACCTGATGACATTGTTGAGGGTTTCATGTGTGCTATGAATTATGAATGCTAAAGAGACAAAGAATTAGTTACGTTTAAAAAGCATTATTTCAAAGGAAATAGTTTTTGAATTCAAGGTGTTTTTAATCTGTGCCAAATATTTATAAGATAACAGTGATGGGCCAGAATGAAAGTTAAACAATCTAATTTGGTGCTTAGCTTCTCTCTTGGGCTCAGAAACAATTAGTCATTGTGTCTAATTGTGGAAATTGTAATCAGCCACAGTTTGATCAGGAGCTTTGCTTTAAACTCTGCTGAAGCAGCAGCGTACTGCTGGGTGGAGGCTCTACATGGAGTCCCTGTTATATTCCAGGCCGGCATCAGCCTGCTCCCTCTAACTCCACTGCTCAGCTACAGGCCACCCCCCTCCGCCTCTCTGGTTGGGAAATAAAACATCCATATTATCAGCCGCAGAAGATATTTCATCGGGTACACCTAGCAGGGTACTGGCCTGTTTTAAAACCAACTCCAGGCTCTCATTTCTGAAAGTTTAGTACCTCATTGCAAAGCAGAGGGAGGTTTGGTGCAACAGTTGGTGATTGGGTACCTGCCTCCCATCGCAGCAGCTGACGTATCACAGTCTTCATTTGTTTCATGGAGTTGATGATAAATCTGATCCGGTCAGGAGGAACGAGCAAACATCCTCCCACCCACAAAGATAAAAATCACATCTTGTTTTTCCACAATAACTGGAGGATATTCCAGCTGAAACCGGTGCAGCCATGTTTGTTTCTGCTTCAGCCTTCTAGTTGACGCTGTGATGTCATAAGCGTCCCTGAATTTCATTGGTCCGAAGCATTTCTGAATCGAGCCGAACGTTTCTGCTGACTCCTGGATAGATGTTTTTTCTGGAATTTGTGAATTTATAAATCTTCCGACAATTCATCTCACTTGCAATGTAGTAAACTCAGGACCATGTGTCTAAGTGACCCGGGTCCCATAAAAATCAGATCTGTTCTTCAGACGGTCATCAAACTCAGACACAGGCCACATATTGGCAAAGTTAATTGGATTTGGGTCACTTGAGGCTGCAGTGTGAACGAAGCCTTAGAGACCCGGGTTGTGATCTGAACCTAGAATGGTGCAACAAGGTCAGCTACTGATCTGACTACCGAAGGACACCTGGAGGCGTTGAGTTCCACGCTTACAGCTTGCTAACACGCGACTGAAACGTCTGGATCACTGCACCTGTGCTGCGGATGCACATTAAACCTTCACCAGGATTTTATTGACAGTTTTGAGACTAGCAGACATCAATTATCCTTTATTTTTCTTTGTGTTTGTATCATAGGAAAAGGCAAATAAAAGCATGCAGGTCCAAGTAAATAATATGGATAAAGATGACAGATAAATGAAACCAAGGATGGATGAGGATCTTTGTAGACTGGCTGTTGTTTAGCTCTGGCTAGCCTGAATGCTAACCAGAGCTACATTACATCTAATGTCAGTCTGATGCTAAAGCTGTTTAGCAAAGTGCTTCCTTCACCTTGGTTTTATTATTTTCAGTTTTTCTCTGTATATCAGTACTGATGCACACACATTTGATCAGTTATTTGTAGTGTGTGTTTATGATCTGTATATAAATGTATATCTGGTCTATATCAGTGGGTATTGGAGCCGTTGATTGTCCACTAGTGGGTCACAGAGGCTGATCGTTTCTCAGCTGCAGGTTGAAATGATCCCATATTTCTTTGTTTTTTAGCCAACATTGGACTGATACTAATATTGGGACACATTTCCCTGCACATGTTTACAGTAGACCCCCCCCCCATTCCTCCATCAACAGGAAAATGGCATCAAACATGACAGATAAACATGTTCTGTTATCCCCCCCCACAAACAGCTTCAAGGTAAACAGGGGTCAGAGGGCTGATGGTTTAATCCATCATTAATCAGCCGTACAGTAGTTCAGTGGTCGTCCTCCAGTATCTGCTGTAGTTTGAACTCACGTGTTTTATTGATCCCTGCTGTTTGTCCTGAAAGGCGCCGGGCAAATATCGTCACATTAATCACATCTCTAGATTTTATTTCAAGCTGTAATCCAGACACTGTCTGTTAAAAATCGTACAAATGAAATATTTTTCAATTATTTCAAAGCAGATTTTCTTTTCAAAAACTTAATGACATATTTCTAGATCAGCTGGTGTATTGAGATTAAAGATCAGATTAAGTTCCTCATACTTCAGCTGTTGGCTTCTCAATCCTTGTCCCCCACATGGGTGACAGGATTGGGGGGGGGGGGGGGGGGTTTGGGGTTTTTCTGGGCAAAGATGCTGCAACCGTCTGAAAAAGGACCTGGATGTCTGCAGTCTTTGAAGCCCCCCCCCCCATCTGATTTCTATCCACCCGTAGAAAACAGTCAAAAGTGGAGAATTCTGTGCTGAAACACTGAAAGGAGGTGAACCAGGTTTGGGAAACATCAGACCTGATTGGTCGTCGTTTCTTCATGTTGTCTGACTCAGGAAACCTTTATCACGTTCTGCACGGTTGCTGCTTCAGAGCAGAACAACGCTGAGCGTTTCAGCAGCAAACCTGGAGCTCAGACGGTGCTGTGAAATGTGTGGGGGACCGAGATAAGTGGGATAACTGAGTGATGTCACACATGAAGCCACTGGTTGAGCAGCAAGGAAATGAAGATCAGAGGAGTGAAGCTGCTTTCTAACTGCATTGTCTGCCAGGATGAACCGGCTTTGAACCTTTTTATCTGCATTACTAAGGTTTGTTTTCTCCTGTTTGCAGGATTTTTGCAGACAAAGCTTTTCCAGTTTAGTTTGCTTTCCTAAAGTTAGGAGAGTTGAAGCAGAGGCGACATGTCAGACAGAAAGCTTTAGGATCAAAGAAGTATTTAACAACCCTGGACCACAGCTCTGACTCCACCGCCGCTCAACATGTCCTGTCAAGGTAATTGTGCTGCATTAATAATTAATAATAGCTTTATCATGATCCTAAAGTTTGAAATCACTTTAGAAGCTGCAGGTATTGAACCTGCAGCTTTACTGCAGGTTATGTTGCTGCAACAAACCTCCTGTTGGTTGTTTTAAATTATGATTATGATTAGTTTATGGTCCCCCCCCCAGGTCAGCCATGCATCTGAGGCCCTATCCAAAGCTCCTGCGCTCAGAGTTGCATTTGGATGCAACTCCAGTTCAGACGTCGTCTCAGAGGAGCCAGCAGGAGGCGCTGAGGAAGAAGATGTCCAGTGAACGGAGCCTCATCAGCACCGGCCGCTTCCCCTTAGCTTTAATCTCCACCAACACTCTCTGCTGCGGCACCACTGCCCCCGAACCCCCCTCCCCGCCCAGCAGGTACCTCCCTCCCCTGGGACCGTGCCAGAACACAGCGGAGGATGCCGATACGGCGCCCAACATGTGGACTGTCATCAAACCAGGACACGTGCGTGAGAAGATTGCCATCTTCGCATCAGAGGGGCGGCTGACGGACGGCAGCTCGGCTAGCTGTTTGAGCCGCTGCGATGCTGCAGCCATGACGTGTGTGAGCAGCAGCAGTGTGGCGGGGCAGCTCCGCGCTGTGAAGGCAAAGGGAAGCTGGGAGGAAAACGGCTCGGCCAAGAGGCGCCGCAGGTCCCTGAACAACCAGAAGCATCAGCTGGACCAGAGGAGCCGTTTCCTGAGCCAGCAGCAGTGTGAGCTCAGAGCGACGCCGAGGTGTCCGGGATCAGCCGGTGGGGAGGCGCCGCCGTCCGCAGAGGAGGAGCACAAGGTTTCGGTTGTGGAGATGGTGGCGTTCCTGGAGCACAGAGCGAGCGAGCTGCAGCCAAACCTTAAACCTCTGCTGAATATCCAAAGGAGCTCCACCACCATCACCCTGTCCAAAGCCGTCCGGCCAGAGCTCAGGGAGGGGGAGGAGCCAGACATGGTCAGGGTCTCAGAAATGGTGGCCAAGCTGGAGTCGGAGTGTCTGAGGAGCTGTGAGGCCAGTCTGTCCAGGAGCAACAGCCTCAAGAGGACGGTGGGCCGGGTCCTTCTAGCTGCAGGCCACAAAAGCTTCAGCCCACAAACCTCAGCAGCTTCATCATCATCATCACCACCTGAGAAACCTACTGGTTCCTCACAGACAGTCGGAGTGGAGCCCCCAGCCCCGGCTGTGCTGCATTCAGGTGATCAGACTGCGAAGGCCCCCCCACCCCCTCAGTCTGAGGAGCAGGAGCCTCTGCCCGGCCTCCTGTTTCTCTCTGCTGATAAGTCGAACGGCTGCGCTCCTCATTACAGGACGAGCTTCTACCTGCAGCCGACCCTTCCTCCCGCCTCTCACGGGGTCAGCCCCCCTCACCCATCAGAGAACAGGGCCGACAAGCCTGGCTCTGCCGCAGTGCCTCTTGGCAGGAGTCCCTCGGCGTCGCAGGACTTCCTGAAGGTGCGGCAGCGGCTGCAGCAGCTGCTGGCGCCGCAGTCCTACCTGCTCCTGCTTCCCCACCACCTGCTGGTGAACATGTTCCTGCTGCTGCCGACGCAGAGCCTCGCTGCGCTCAAGTGCACCTGCAGCTATTTCAAGTTCATCATCGAGAACTACGGCGTACGCCCCGCCGACTCGCTCTGGGTGTCTGACCCCCGCTACCGTGACGACCCCTGCAAACAGTGCAAAAAGCGTTACTGCCCAGGCGACGTGTCTCTGTGCCGCTGGCACCACAAGCCGTACTGCCAGGCTCTGCCCTATGGGCCAGGCTTCTGGATGTGTTGCCATGGTTCCCAGAGGGATGCACCTGGCTGCAACGTGGGTCTCCATGACAACCGCTGGGTGCCTGCGTTTCACAGCATCAATGTGCCAATTTATAAGAGGAATTATAGCCATGTGTGAAGGTGTATGAAACGCCTTGAGTCTTTCCTCCGTCATCAGCTGATGCCTTCATCTGTCCAACCTGTTTACTGAATGATTTCCAGCATCCGGTCTGTTCTGTCCTGAATGAAGCACGTTTAACCAAAAGAGATCAGTCTGTTGCCCTGAAATGCTGAGTTTGGTACATTGTTGTGCAGATCTGTGCTGCAGCAGCCCGTCCAACTGTTTCTACCCGCTTCTTGTGCTCGGGAGGATTCAGCATGGTTCTGTTCTGACTACAGGCGGGTCAGCCGGGTCACTGCTGATGTATCCTGTGATGCAGCAGCAGTTAGCATTGTTCTGGGCGTCACCTTCAGCTGCCAGACATTAGCAGTGGAAGAGAATTCCTTAAACAAGGGATGGGATGTAGCTCATGATAGAATTCCAAGCTTTTCTTTTTATTTACGAGTAAAACTCAGTTCAAACCTTCATGTTCTGTTTGGGAATGAGATTTTTTGACACATTTTACCAGAGAAATCACAGGATGTTCAAGCAGCTGATGGTAACAGGTTTGTTTTAAAGAAATCTGCATATTTTGAGTTGCTGCCTGAAGTGTGGCGCCCCCTACCGCTCAGTCTGCCACATTTCAGTTAAGTTAATTGCTGATCAGCAGGTCGGACTTTTATCCAGAGGGAAGAGGATTCCCAGCCAGGACTCTTCTGAGAACTGCTGCCAAACCAGAGCTGAGATCAGCTGACTAGTTGGGCTGTTGACAGCGGTGATGCTCTGCAGGCAGTCGGACGCAACGCTCACTTTCACTGATGTGGGAAAAGGATGAGTTCATACCATAGGAACAGATGGTAGAAAGAGATCAGCAGGAGAGACTGGGAAAGCTCCGAAGGTAGAAAGCGAACAAAAACACACCCTATCTGTTTTTGCATAGGATTTGCGAGTGCTTCCATTAGCCGACAGATAATCATTTTATTTCTTTGTAGGACGTGGAGAAATGTGGCCTTGGGTCTTTGAGACGATGCAATATGGAAAACTTGACAATAAAGATTATTTTAAAAGTCCTAAAAAATGGAATATATGAACATAAAGTTTGTTTGCTGGGTTGTGTCTGTTGGCTCTGAAGTTTTCTGCGTAAAAGATGTTTTGCTTTAATAAAATGTGTTCTGGTCTGTTCATGTTAAACATCTGGAGTCTTTATTTGATTTCCAGTCAGAGTTTATCTTGTATTAAAATGACTGAAGACATGTCAGGACCAACAATCATGGATTGGCTGAAAATATACATCTCTGTTTTGAATCATACGTCCAACATCATCAACCGGATGAAACTCAGCTTTTAATACAAATAATGTTTCTACATGAAAAATTATTGGCAAGTCTAGAATAAGAAAAACAAAAGTCAAATCATCCTGGTTTGGTTCAGTGATTAAATGAAAACTGAGAACCAGATGTATTTGTGTGTTTCTTTAAAGGTGTTGTAGCAAGGTTAGATTTGCAGCTACTCTAGTAATTCGTTATCCTTTCATACTTTCATTGTGTTGTTGACTGCAGAAAACCCTGGTACCGGGGATGCATGCAGCGAGAGTGGAGAGAAAAAACACCTTTACTAGGAATTTTAAATACGTAGCATACAGGAGAAGTGGTACTTTTGTCCTCCAGCAGCCTAAGTCTATAGCAGCATGAATGTAGAAATAGCTCAAGATTTATTGTTATTTACAAGTGAGACACCATTTTAACAAAAGCATTAAGTCTTTTAGGGAGTGGAAATGATGTGGGTCCTACTGACATTTCTTGACAGTTATAGAGGAAAAGTACATAAAGGACTGATCTCTAAACTGTATCAAAGTTTACAATCAGACAGGAAGAACTCCAACCACTATGTTCATTCAACTCCAGCTGATTTCATTGATTCAACAGCAATCCCTCACACCAAGCAAGCATGTAGCGACAGTGGAGAGGAAAAACTCCCTTTTAACAGGAAGAAACCTCCAGCAGCTATTTTATGTTTAGATGTAGATTGGTTGGACATCTGCAAGACAAACGACAGCACCACAAGTCGTCTCCTATTTGTAGTATATTGTTTTATTTCTGCTAAAATCAAATAATTTCAGAATTTTAAACCTGAGGTGGGTAACTGCTGAAGACAATGTGCCAATAATATGGCTGACCACTACCATGAATTCTGGGACTGATTATTAAACCTTTCCCGGCAGAAACAGTGGTAAAGATTAAAAAGTTTTTTAACTTTGTTTTTTGTTCTGCTACAATATTTCTATGCAGATCGTTATGCAATCGTTAGATTTTTTTATTCTCTTTTAATGAGAGTGTAGAGACACTAAGAAGTAAAAGTATACATGTGAAGGTTAGTATGTATGTGTAAATATAGAGTAAATATAGTTTGTATATGAATAAGTTTATTGAGCTCAATTTTTCCCTCTTTTGTTGTATACTTTTATTTTCCTTATTTGTTTTTCGTAACTACAGTGTCCTTTAAAATGAACCCAATGATAAAAAAAAAGAAATAGCTTAATATTACCTGAGCGACTCGAGCTATAAGCTCTATAAAATAAACCTGTAGGCTAAAAGCAAAGTGGTCTGTTTGGAACATAAAGATCAATCAGATCTCATAAGATGTTGCTGAACTACAGTCCTGCTCACCATTATTGGCACCCATGAAGTTTAAGTACATATAGTGGAATATTTTCTGAAGGAAATTCATC
>JAUZNJ010086755.1:5941-23064 GCA_034780135.1 Jordanella pulchra
CTAAGTTTTACACGTCACGCAAAGGATTGTGGGATAAAGTATAGCTTAGTGGCAGCCAGGAACGTCACACAGAACGTCATTTGAGAAACAGAAGCAGCCGGTTAACATGCAAAGCCTATGACTGACGTGCATGAAAAGGTTCTGCAGCGCATATTGAAGCCGCGTCTCATGAGCATCTGAGGCGCGTGATGCGTTTCCTCAGCAGCTGATGCTGGAGTTTAAAAATCTGAACTTTTGCTGCTAAACGGACATCATCAACCCATCAGAGAAGCTGATAAGGAAGAAGGAAAGAGACGGACAAAGCGCTGCTCATGCACATTATCAGAAATTAACTGGAAAAAACAGGGAAAAAGTCTACTAGGTTTATATAAAAGGCAATAAGAATATTTTATTTCACATATAAATAAAAGTAAGCTCTATGATCACTCCAGTGAAACAGTTATTAAAGCCCAAATGATCTTAAAATGTCATAACCTCATAGCAAAATATGTTTTATTGTTCTGCTGCCTGCAGTTTGTAGCACATACCTGAAAAACGCTAACATCGACTTCCAGCCGCCACTAGCAAGTAGCAGAAAATCCCTAAGAGACTGGTGGGTTAGAGGGAGCAGCTGGATTCCCAGTGACGGGCTGCTGCTTCTATGTGAGGGTCTTCGCGGCTCCGACAGCAAAAGAATATTTTAAGGCAGGATCATAATCTTGATGAACTGACTGCAAAGATGCTTTAAGGTCAACTCTCTCACTTCAAAAAATAGTAAAGCTACTTTTTACCAACTTTTCACAGCAAATACAGCAAAGCCACTCTGGCATTGAACACAAGAGCAGCAGAAGCATGAGATGCATCTAAACACATTCTATCAAACATCGGACCTTAAAATGGCCAAGCATCAAAGATGAGGCAGCAGACGCTTCTTTGCAGCTCAAAGCGTGTTCGATGTGAACGTAGCATAACTGCATTAGCTTTAGGAAGCTAATGCATGCTTACTGCAAGCACTATTCAGAGAGCATTTACTATGGGAACAGGACCCACTTCCTCCGTGGCTGGCTTTTTTCATTATTGTTTCCTCTCTGTTTTAACGCATTCAGGCGTATTGGTGCGTCCCATAACTGTGTGGGTGGTGACGGATATGACGCCCCACGTATCGTTAAGAAAATCGATTTTGAGACTTTTTATGATGATTTTCAATCACAGTAAAAGAGAATCACGATTTTTTTTTTTTTTTTGCTCAAACCTCTGTGAGATATATAGGTTTTCATGTCTGAAAACGATGTTTTTGACCTTTCCACTGACGTAGTTTATTTGAACCCTACTTGGCCTTATTAATGCAACAGTAAAAAAAAATGCCACCTTTTCCTTATTTCTCTTGTAATGAAACTTAAATTGTTGAGAGACCCACACTCCCAACCCAAAGAACAAGCAGAAGCCCCTACAACATGTAGGTAAACGGTGTTAAGAACAATATTTGTCCAAACAGCAGAGGCAGAGAGGCTTTCTTACACGGCTCCTCGTTCATTCTTTCACCAAACAGCCTTTTTATGTCGAGGTTTCTAATTATACAAACCCAGCCCCTGAAGCGGACACACTGCTGACCTATACTCTGCAAATATACCAAGACACGACTCGGGCAGAGAGCAAGAGGACAGCCTGGGGGCTAAACTATGCAGCCCCTTCACCCACCACCTTCTGCCTCACTGCTGATATTCTATATCATGGAGCTCCAGCAACACATACATGTAAAACAACAGCTTGGACGAGTTTGTTTGACCAAAGTAAGCAGAACATTTAAACAAGGTGGGGAGGAGTGCTGTCTTCTGATGAACCAAACGTCATCATTTATAAACACAGTGGACTCAGTCAGGGAGGCAAAACTAAAGCTGCTTATAAACACAAACAGTTCAAGAGCATGAAAGTTAGACTGCTTTCTAATTATAAGCTGGGTTCTTTGGATTAAATTAAAACAGACGATTTAGCTTCAGGAGTTTTCTGAGATCTAAAGCAAAATGAGATGATTCAATCATTAAAACAAACTTTTTATAAGATAAAAAGGTTTATAAGGTTTACAACAAATGGAGATTTAGAGGATAAAGCAGGTAATATCTTGAAAAACATTGCAAGCTCAACTCATTGACCCAGAGGGATACTTCCATTCATTCCAGTTTAAAATCCTGGGAAGAACTACAGCCACTGGATCCTCTGTGGACAGAATTACAACACTATTGACAAACTTGGTTTCGTAGAATCAGTAAAAATGGACAGTGGCTGTTTGGAAACTAATCGAGGGTCGCCCATCAGTCTGTTTAAAACTTCAATAAAAACAGGGATCACAGGATCTGTTGAACCGGTTTGAAATGAAAATGAAAAGGTCAAATATTTCAACAATTTCTCTTTATTCAACATCTGATGTTTATTGATATAAAAATGCCGACCTTGGTTGTGCTTGAATGTTTGAGTGTAAAAGGAAAGAGCCCATTTCCTGCCGACAGCATCGCCTGCTGCGACAATATGGCCGCTCTGAATTAATGTATTCCCTATGGAGAGGCAAGAGGGACTAACAGAGAGAAATCAGGGAGGAGATCTAGAGGAAAAATTAGGAAAAAAAAACAATGATCAAGATTTTAAACATGACTTTTAAGAGAATTAAATGTGTTCTCAATTGTTAAGCTGGATAGATTTACCAAATCATCTTCATTTTTTTATATTCCAGAATTACAGCTGAGCAGTTGAAACATTGGTAGAAACCCGGTAGATTAAAAGGTCAAGTTTAATTCTAAACACCTTTGCAAAGCCTAAAAACAAAGACAGAAAGCAGTTTTCTGTCAGCTGGCAGCCATGTTCTGTCTCCTTTGAGCAGATTGCATGTCAGGCATTTCCTCGTTATATGATCGAAAAGAGGGACAGGCGGAAAGTTACAACCGACAGGCCACAGTTAAGACAAACTGATCAATGAAAAAACACGTGGTCCCACTCAATTAACAAAGATTGACTCTAAAAACGCAAATGATTTCTTTTGATTTAACAAAATAAAGGCTCTATTATATTAAACTTCAGCAGGTTAACTCGACCTGTCAACGTGCTGCCTATAAAGCGGAAGGATGGAGCTGCAGGCCAGCGAACATAACAGTGTAGGAAGCACAGAAGACTCAAAGCAATCATTTGAGGTCTAAAGGGATAATCACAGCAAAGCCCCACTGTCCCATTCACAGAGGATAAAACCCACTGGATTAATTTGTAGTCATACAGAATACACACACAAGCATGATAATACTTGCATAACCCACAGACCACTACTTCTCTGAGTGTCTTCATTCCACTACGGTGGCTGAGGATTTCGCGGCAAATTCTAAAGCGTCAGTGGAACTCAAAAAATATACTAGAAAACACACAAAAAACACAAGCAAAGAAAAAGATGGTGCCAAGGAGAGAAGGTGAAATCACAAAAAAATAGAGAGCAGCAAAGTGGAAACATGTTGGAAGCGCAAAGCCCACAACAAAGACATAGATGATGTTAACACACAAAACACATGCACAGGAAAACAGGAAACAACTGCAAGGTAGGAAAAGCCGCAAACTAGCACCACACAGTGGAGGAGCTCCAGACCACTAGGGGGAGACGATCACCAAGTCATATGTAACCAAACCCTTTAAAAAATGCTAAGAGATTCAAATTCATCCTGTTTGTGGCCGTTTCTCAATATGCGTACTTCTGCGTTCTCGTGTACTCTTTACTCTCTTTACCCAGCATGCATCAGAGCAGACTTGTTGCTGGCAGTTTTCCCGGCATGCACTGTGACAGCAGCAGCAGCTTCCAGGTTAGAAATTAGAGATCAGGGTATAAAGTTAAAAGTTATTTTTTCTGTTGCCTTTGTTCCACTAATGTACGTTTTAAGATCATTTAAGAGGAGAATATTATACATCTATGCTTCACTGTGCGGTCCATTTTCTGATTTAGAATTGAGAAAAGGCCTACGTTTTTACAGGGTCTGGTTCAAACACGTCCAAGTAATCTCCATGTTCTTATTCCAATTATCTCCCCCTAGTGGTCCGGAGGTTTTCGGTTAGTTTGCAGATTTTCTTTTAGTTGACGTTTTCTCTACTTATAGGATTTTTTTCTTTGTGTGGGTTTTGTGTTGGCTTCACTTATGCATTTGATAGCCTAAGTTTTGTGTTTGTTATTTCGATTCTTGAGTTTGCAGGAGCGTTTCCATTTTCTGTGACATCTTGCATTCACTCGCCGTTTGCACCCCTTGGCTACTTCTCTTTATATCACATCTACTCCTCTTCTTTTTTTGATAGTCTCTTGGTCACTTCAGCTAAGCCACACACAGACCTAAATCTTTCTGCTTCAGCTTCCACATATTCAATCCGACACCTGTCAACATGCTGCTCTTTATGCTGTTATCAACTATGAATGTCTGCTTGGCTGTTGAAAGACATATGTAGAGCGTTATTCAACCAGAGGTGTGTAAACTACCCTAGAATGAAAGTCAATTAGGAATATGACATCCTCAGTTTATGTTTCAAATACAAGAAATGACCAAATAAAAAGTAAAAGTAATCAGTAACTGATCATAACACCTGATTTAATATTCAAAAATAAAAACATTCTGGACAAATATTCCATACATATATTCTTCTAAGTGTTCTCAAGCATCAGTTTGAACTGATGAAGCCTCTTGGATGAAAAGCGACACATCTTCTAGAAAACCTCACTTCCAGTTGCCTAAACTGAACTTACCAAAGCTTATGTCGGAGCTTTTTCGTTTGTCCTTCAGTCAGTGAAGGTACTGGTGGTTTTTAAAGTAGCCAAATATTTTACTCCAACAAGGGTAGCAAAGCTTAATGATAAATATATTCCAATAAAAGTAAAACATTAACTACATTAAAGCTTCTCCAAAAAGAACATATTTTTTTCTTCTAAAAGTTACTTGAGTAAACTAAACTACGCACAACTCACCATTGGTTTAGCATCCATAAAATTGTCAGTTTGGTTCCTTTTTAGTAATTCAGCTGATCAAATTAATTATGTTATCACATTCAGATAATCTGATTTAAACGGATTTTGTTCTGTTCAAGAGGATTTTTTGGGTGTTTCTTTATTCTTTCTATACATTTATGTTCAGCACTTTTTTTGTAGTATTTGCTGTTTTTAAAATCCTTCAATAATTGAAGAAGTTTTGGTTTAAAGTAACAAGTTTTTTTAGTTAATGATTTATGTTTTAGAAGAAAGAAAGATACAAACCAACCTTAATATTCCTAAACTCAATGTCTAAACTTACTTGTAGCACCAATATTTTGGCAAAACACCATTATGGAGGAATTTGAACAGCTCATGTTTACAGATTAATTGAAACCACCCCGATATGTTTATGTGTTTTGAGAAATGGACTCCCTGCTCTGCTTCAGATCATTGTCTTGTTCCGATAAGCCT
The DNA here is from genome assembly GCA_034780135.1 of Jordanella pulchra. Classification (NCBI taxonomy): domain Eukaryota; kingdom Metazoa; phylum Chordata; class Actinopteri; order Cyprinodontiformes; family Cyprinodontidae; genus Jordanella; species Jordanella pulchra. The sequence continues at coordinate 11,370 of JAUZNJ010086755.1, forward strand.
GAGGTGAAGATCAAAACTGCACATCTGACTGTTTCCTTGATGATTTATGATTTTATACCTCATGACAAGCTGCCTAAGTATCTTTCTGAATCATGAACTCTGACCTTAATCAAAGCAAGTAATGTTTGTGAGAGTTTCTTTATGTGTGGTTGTGGATTCTTTTGAGACCCCCTGGGTGAGTTGTTGAAGCCCTCCTGGTGTGATCTAGGTACTGGACACTTTTGAGAAGGTTTTTCTGTTTTTAACATTTAATAATTATCATTTATTTTGCCTAACAGCTCTTGCTATGGTTTCTTGGCCTCCAAATCATCAGAAATAGCTTTGCACTGTAAGACTGATAGATGATAGTCTTGTTTTTCAATGTTCTTGAATTCTTTAGATTCAAGGATGATGTGGCAGTTATCAGCCTACTTCATGCAGCCAGACAGGCAATACTTATTTATTAAGCATGGATTTAATAAAATGAAGCAACATGGGAAGTAGTTATGTTTTCAGACAGGAGGAGGTTGGGGTGAATTACTTTTCTTCCTCTTTAAGGGTTTTTTTTATTTCTTCTCAGTAGATCTTTATATATTAAAATATGTTTGATGAACATCTAACTTTGAGAAAAAGATATTTGAAGATGGAAATGTTTAGATTTTTTTTGCAGAGTACTTTATGACTGTAATAGGGATTAGTATTCGTGTAGTATTAGTATATTAGTATTGAAGAGAAAGAAAATAATTAATCTGTTAGAGATATCAGGTCTACTGAAAATAACGTGCTGGAAGGAAACACATTGATCTCTACAGTAAGTTAAATAGGTTTTCTTTTTTTTCTCTAATCATCTTACTCTAAATCAATAACTATGGAGTGAATTGTTTTCCATATTTATGCACATAAAAAAAAAACACGTTTTGTAAATGACGATTTAAAAAAATGCAATCTAGAAATTAAACTTTCAAAAATATCCTGATAAAAGGAAGACTGGGGAGTAACTCTTCTGTTTTCTCAATGTGTTTTTGCAAAAATTTTTTTCCCGATTTAAATTCCTTAGATTTTATTTTTTATGCGGATTATATATTTTCAGTTTTTAGTTTTATTTATTTTCTCTTTATCAAATTTATATTTTTCATTGTGCAAGTTATATTTTGAATAACAAAAATTAATCTGTAAAAAAACAGAAAAAGAAAAAAAATTACATAATAAAAAAAAAATCTAAGGAAAAAACAAAGTTCTTCTCAAAACCTTATTTTGTTTTAGTTTTGTTTTTTTGTTTTTTTTCCTTTCTGGAAAACATTTTCTTCAAATTTCCATTTTGAAAAACAGTTTTGTTTGCTTGCAACAATAAAGGAACAACATTCGCCCCAAACTAACCTTGCCTTCAAGGTAAAAACTGCTGCATTTCTGCAGAGAGCAGTTAGGACTCACGTTACTTCAGGATGAAGTAACCGATGCTTCATCCTGATCAATAGGACGAGATCATATCACAGTTTCAGGGAATTTAGATCGGATGGACGGGGGCACCATTAGAATCAGATCTCAGAGGTGTGTGTGCATGAAGGCGGTGGGGGGAGGATCTGTTTGTTTGTGTGTGCAATGAAAGAGAGGTTGGTAATGGTGAGAACAAGCTCTGAACACAGCTGCCACTTCAGCTCACATGTACAAGAAGTGTGAAATAGGAGAAAATGAAAGAGCAGGCAGGTTTTTCAGCAGAGAGAATTATCTGGGAGGTTGAAAGATTTACAAATTTGACTTCCTGTCATTTGAAATGCAAATTTGCCAAGAAGCCTTTTCTAAAGTGTTGCCTGTTGACGTTTATAAGATAAGAAGGATTGCGCTCTTTGTTGCTGCTTCATGCACACGGCTGCTAGAATCCCACCTAAATAACCAAACCTCATTGATGGGTAAATAGGATCACATCACTGAGGTCACAGCAGAATGTGTTTTTGTTCCCTTAATGTTTATTTTACAGTGAAGCAAATCTGGACCAGAGGCTGCTGGTAGTTCTCACCTTTTTTGGGAGGAGGAGGAAGAGGAGGGGGTGGGGCTCTTATGTGAGATGACAGCAGGTACAATTTTCCCACCAGTAAGGAGATCATACCTGCAGTTTGGGGTCTTCTTCATCACTTTTTTTCAGATCTAACAGGTTCTTTAATGCTGTTAAAAACTTTTTTTGTTCTTTTTTTTTTAATTTAAGCAGTCTAACTAAAAATATCACACGGTGCACAAAACACCAAAGATTCAGTCTTTCACCAACAGCAACAGCTTCCCTCTCATACATTTGATGTCACTCTTTGCATTATTTCCACATTTAAAGCTTTGAATGCAGACATGGCTCGAGCTCTGGGTTTGTATTTTATCTACAGTCAGAGTTTGGTGATATATATTATTATGTCTATCTACAATAAAGAATGGGGTTTAGATTGTTTCCTTTTGTGTTTCTTTAGCTGTGTAACATGATGAGGAACACATTTCCTGAATCTTTCCCTGGAAACTCTGTCTCTCATTTGCTGGTGGGACCTGCGACTCAGAAGACACAAAACCAGGCAACTTCCAGCCGTATCAAACACTTTGCTCTGCTCTTTGGTCATTTGGTAACTTCCTTTCTTTGTGTCCAACATGGGGAATCAGTAAGATGTTTAACACAGAGAGCCAGAACTGACAGCTGCCGGTCCCTGAGGATCCCTTCAGAGAAATGAGAGACTAAGGTACCAGAACCCCAGATCAGGAAGGCAAATTTGTTCTGGGAAATTCGTCAACCTTGTATGTTCTATTCCTGCTATTGCTAGCTGGGTGGAGCATCTATCAGGTCAAATCTGATAAATCGATTGCTGAAATAATCATCAACTAACTTGGTAATCAAATCACGTTAAGATGTCATCTGGATATTGACTCTGAAATATGCTATTGGCTGTAGGAAAAATCTAATTAGAGCTGCAATTAAGTCAGAACTGCACAAACATAGGAACGTTTTCCACTCTATGTCTAATAATATATCCAGAACTCTGAAACTAGAATAATTTTAGCCTAAATTCTGTTGAAGTCACATATCAGTGATGTAATGAGAGCGACTCCCCTATAACACCTCCGGGAGAGCTTCTCCCTGATTCCAGGGGGAGCCTGGAGGCATGGAGTCTGAGTGAGCCATGTTCCTCCATTTTTGATGCAGCCGCCCGTAGCTGTAGCCATAAGGTCTGCGGTGCCGTCGAGCTGAAGACGGACTCTTAGTGAGTCTGGTTGGCTTGTGAGACTCCTGAAGCAGCAAGAAGGTATCGTGAGACAAAGTGTGTTGCCGCCCGGTTGGTTGCCGAGGCAAAAACTCGGGCATGGGAGGAGTTTAGTGAGGCAATGGAGAAAGACTATTAGCTGGCCTCAAAGCAATTCTGGCAAACCGTCTGCAGTTCTTCGCTAACACTGTTTTTAGTGGGAGTGGAGACCTGCTGAAAGTGGATATTGTTGGATGGTGGAGGGAATACTTTGAGGATCTCCTCAAACTGGCTGACATACCTTCCATGGTGAAAGAAGAGACTGAGTGCTCAGGGCTGGATTTGTTCATCACCCAAGCTGTAGTTACCAAGGTAGTCAAAAAAACTCTACTTCGGCAAAGCCTTTGGGGGTGGATGAGATCCATCCTGAGTACCTCAGAGCTCTGGATGTTGTCAGGCTGTTGTGGCTGACACGCCTCTTCAACATAATGTGGGGGTTCAGGGACAGTGTCCCCAGATTGGCAGACCGGGGTGGTGGTTCCCTTGCATAAGCAGGGGGGGCGGGGGGTCCAACTATAGGGAGCTTTTTCCTAGGGGCTATACAAGCAGAGCAGGAGTTTGGTCCGCATTGCCAGTATTAAGTCGGACTTGTTTCCTGTGTATTTTGGACTCCAACAGTGCTGCCCTCTCTCACCGGTCCTGCTTCTAACCTTTATGGACAGGAGTTCTTGACGCAGCCAAGGGCTGGTGGGGGTTTAATTTCGGGACCAGCGGATCTTGTCTCTGCTGTTTGTGGATGATGTGGTTCTGCTGGTTCCCTCCTGCTAAGACCTATAGCTGCACTGGGGAGGTTAGCAGCAGAGTGTGAAGCAGCCAGGATAAGAATCAGTTCCTCCAAGTCCGAGGCCATGGTTTTTTGACCGAAAAAAGGTGACGTCCCCTGCCTCAAGGGACGAGTTTAAGTATCTTTGGGTCCTGACATTCAGGAGAGGCTCGGAGTAGAGCCGCTTCTCCTTCACATCCAGAGGAGTCAGCTGAGGTGGCTCGGACATCTTTTTCACATGTACCCTGGACGCCTCCCTCGGGAGATGTTCCAGGCAGGTCCAACCGGGTGGAGGCCCAGGACGCGCTGGAGGGAATACAGCTCTTGGATGGCTTTGGAGCACCTTGGATATATTGGAAGACGACGAGTTTGAGTACCTTAAATGCCTTGAGCCTCAAAACGTAAAAATTTCCCAGAAACTCAGAAACTCTTGAATGGACTCTTAAACCTCTTTTTTCATTTGCTTTTATTTACTTTTGCTTATTTTCAGTAGTATTTAGTGTTTGCTTAGTTATTAGATATAATAATACTGTGATAGGGATTATTAGCTAATAAAGGTACCATTGTTCTAATATGTGGTGTTTTCTGGTTATTTTATACAGTGAACGATTTATCACTCAGGCCAGATTCACCCCTTTGGTTGACAGTTGAATGACCAGAGACATTTTCTTTGGTTGGTGATTAATAACCCTGCTGATAGCCATATTCTAAATTACTAAATTGGTGAAAGGTAACTAGGTTTTAACAGCTGGTCTAGAAGCCCCACCTTAAGTAAAAGGCTAAGAACCCTAGTGAGTAAAGCAAATATAATTATTGAACTAATAATCATTAATTATGATTATATAGCTATATTTATTATTTAGCTTTAACTTCCAGTTCTAGTTACTCAATACATTCATAATCTTCTAGTAAAGTATCACCAAAATGGTTCATATTCTGTAAAATAAATAAATAGAACATACTAATAATCATTTTTTTGTAGGCTGATTTTTTAATCTGGTAATGGTAAAAGTAGTCAACAAATGAATCATTAGTAAAATAACTATTAGTTGTACATAAATAAGCATTATTTATTACATTACCAATAATTTTTGCATTTATGCTATTTACAATTTACTTAAAATGTGCAAACAAGGTTTTGTTGTATGTTTAAAGAGGCAGTTTAATCGATTGAACACAGAATTAATCACTTGCTAAACTGATCAATAGCTGCTGCCTTAAACTTGATAAATCTATGTTGATCCTAACCCTTGACTTCCTTCTCTGCTTTGGTTCTAAATAACCTCCTCTTAATAACGTTTAAGAATGAAAAGGATCGGCTGTAGAATCCATTTCTATAAACTACTTCAAAACGCTAAACTTTGAATAAACTCCAGTTGCTAATTTCAGCAGCACTTTCAAAACTCAACACTCTCAACTTCAATTTTGACCTTTAATCCACATCCTGCAAAATGGAAGCAGAGTGAGCAGGTTCATCCTTTAATTAAAGTGTCAAAATTTTGTGCACACGCTTCTTTTATGTGTCGATGTATAAAATGTTTAATCCTCAGACCAGTATTTCATAGGTTACTGGTTAGCTTTTTTTATTCATAGAAATTATTTAAATGTATATTAACGTAGTGATCAGTGGCACAGTTCTGTTGGCTGTAGATCAGCCTTATTCTTTACTCTGTGTGTGGGTGCTAAATTCCTGTCCTAATTGGTGTATCTACTTGTTTACTCCTGGCAAAAAAAACAACAGCAGGCTGCCAAATGAAGATAAAACACACAAGATGACCTGCTTAGCACTTAGCCTGAGCTCTACGTCCTAACAGGCATTATCACAATGTGGGACAGGAAATAGGGACGGTCAGCAGTTCACATCACGTATTTTTTTTTATCGTAAAAACAATTTCAACTTGTCTTTAACGATCAACAATAGTATTTATCTCAGTTAATGGAAGGTAAGACTAAGCATAGGTTTAATCTAATACAACTTTACTGATAACTGTCTAATGTATTAAGAAGAGAAGTATGTGTCCTTAACTTACAGCTGAATAGTTCTGAAGATTACATAAAGTTAATAGAGCTCCAGCGATTGATATTTTAAAAAGTCATGCTTGATTAATTAGCAATGAAGAGTTCATTAAAAATATAATCATATTTCTTTCTATTACTATCATTTTATTGTAATTATGATTATTATTTTGTTATTATCATTATTATTATTATTTTAATACATGTGACCCATTTCTGTTATAAACTGACTAATGATATTTGTTGGTTTTGTGTAAATAAATTGAATGAAACTAAAATCTTATTTATTAACATGACAACAAAAATGCTTCAAAGCAAAGAGAAAGTGACATGTGACACAGAGTAGTAATATTCCTGAATCCCATTACGATCTAGACGCCAAAACAGTCAAAGTTCAATGACTTTCTTTCCCAATGAACGGCTATATAGGAAGTGTGAACTTGGTTCTATTATTTGTTCTATTATTGTTGTAAGAAGAGAACACATTTTCTTAAATAGAAAATTGAAAATAACATTTTATAAATTCTAATAAAATCCATGAAATCCAGAAAATAAACTTTGTAAAACATGTTCATAAAAAAGGTTTTAAGAGTAACTCTGTTGTTTTTTGATTTGATTTTTTCAAATAAATAATTTATGGATCTGATATTTTCACAACTTGTTTTTTTTCAATTTGTTTCCCTAAACTTCTTGTTTTCAAATTGTGTTTCACAAATTTCATTTGACTCAAATTGTGTTTCACAGATTACAATATGTTCTCTTCAAGTTCTTGATGTGCACATGAACCAATAAAAACTGTGTTGCTAATGTCCAGCAGACCAAAGCTTCTTAACTCCTCTTTCCAGAGGAAAGCCCGCCCCCATGAGTGAAGAGAATGTCATCTGTAAAACGCGATTTGAAAAAAATGCATTTTGTGAAACTCAATCTGAAATAAATAAATAATCAACTATTAAATATGAAAAAAAACAAAGTCTGAAAAATATAAAAAGTACATTTGTTTTTTTTGTGACAATGTAACTTAGTTAATTGCAAAACCTTTTTTTTTATCAAAAATAGTTTAGTCTTTCGTAACTGGATTGTATTTTTTTCAGATTTCCATTTACAAAACCTGTTGTCTGCTTGCAACAATAATGGAACAAAATTCACTCCATAGAAGCAGAGCTTTGATGCAAATCTTCTGATAACATGATACACACTGTATCCAAGCATGCACTGGTGAATGTTCACGCATCAACATCCTGGTTATTGTTTGACTTGATTTTCAATCTGATAAACGTCCTGTTCAACAAAGAATACAACGAGAAACACATATTTATCCAATCATTCAATTCAATCATTTGATTTCCCTTTGGTCTAAATAAATCCTTTTGAATGTTCATTGATTTCTACTTTATCCATGATGCAACCTTTGTAAAAACAAGTCACAGCTCTCCGTTAAGGTACAGATGAGATGATATCAATATCAATTTTCTTATTTTGTAAATAACATTTTCTTTCTAGATTTACACCTAAAAGGAGAAGAGGGTTAGCTTCCCTGACTTATTTCAGAAAATCTCAGATAAACCTCCTCCCTCCATGTGAGCCGGTGGTTTAGCAGAGCGCTGTCCAAGGTGCTGAACCAATTCACTTCCCCGCCTTGCTTCAAACGTCACTCACTGAAAATCATTCACTCATAGAAAATGCGAAATGGAGGATAAGTAAAACAGACAATTGGGTTATATCAGAGTGACGGTATCCTAATTTTTTCATTAGGATTTTACTTATTGAATGGATTTATGTAAATAGAAATAAAACCTGGACTCGGTCCTGAAAAGCGGCACAACTTTAGGAGGAAGCCTCAAGAGGCGCATGTCGCTCTCCGTTGTGATAAACAAGCTGGTCTGTACGAACTTATGTAGCGCAGATCCATGAATAGTACAAACTTTTATTGATGATGTTTTTCCATTTAAATGTGTCATGTTTGAAAGGGAAAAAAATCACAGAGTCAAACCTACCTGTTGGACTTTCTTCCTCTTTTCTTTATCTTGTTGTTTAGCTGTGAGTGTGAGAGTAAACAGGATGAAAATGTCTGTCCGCTCCAAAGCTCGGTTTAAAGGACTAACCTCCACCCCATCCTCCACCCCTCCCCTCCTTTACCAGCGCGCTACGCCAGGCGGATTTATACAGGCAAACTTCCGGTTTGGCTTTTACAAAATAAATCCGGCTGCCGTAACTATAAAGTGCTAATCTAGGGTCAAGTTATAAAACTTTATCTTACATAGCAATGTAAAGTTCTACTTTTCAAAGAAAGGAGAATGTGACAATTATAAACCACTAGTAACCTAACAGAGAGGGAAAATAATTACCAAGCAGAGCAGCAGAGAGACTAAATGATACAGCAGGTGGGGGAAATTATTGACAGGGTAACTCTTAGTCATGGACCAAATAAATATAAACTTAATGGAAGAGTGGCAAGTAAAAAAAAAAAAAGCTAATAAAAAATGTATTCTATGGAGTGAATTTTGTTCCATTTTTTGCAGGCTGAGTAGACCTTTTGTAAATGGAAATTTGAAGCAAAACTTCAAAATAATACAAGAAAACACTTTTAGCAGTCCATTTGCAGTATTCTCAGATTTTATTTTACAGTTTTTTCTTTGGTCATATTTTATTTTATTTTATTTATATTTTATTTTCACACATTTTCAAATGTTCATTTTTTTTACAGATTTTAAGTAAAATGTTTTTATTCAAATTTTTCTTTTTCAGATTTAGTTTTAAGAATTAAATTGTTTTCAAATTGTATTTTACAGATCACAGATCTCTTTACTTTAAGCCAATAAAAACGCTCGCTCTTGACCAATAAAAATGTTGATTCCTATAGTCCTATAGGAAGAGGCGACATTACTCTACAGCAAGACAATAGTCTGAACACAGAGCCAGTGTTATATTAAAAATGATCAAATCAAAGCCTAATTATGTTCCAGATTGCTCCAGTCCACTAAAATAAATCTTGCAATCTGTCCAAACTAGGAAACCGCTAGGAGCAAAATACTGTACATGATGCAGGAGTGTAAATACTTTGAGCAAGCATTGCAAAATGCACCAACTTAATTAGATGTTCTTATTTATTTCATTATCTGTGATTGTAATACTGACAATCGATGTACTGTAGAAAAACAAAACAAAATGCAAAATATTTAATTTTTTTTTTAGAGAAGAATGGAATTTACAAAAACATAAGACATGGAGATATTTGAGTTTTTTTGTTTTAACTTTCCTTTGGAGGACAATGTCTTTTGCTCTTTTTCTTTTTGATTTAACTAATATACAGCAGAAAAAATAACTAAACACCTGAAAAATAATTTTAAAAAGCTAGAAATTGTGTTTTCCCCTGCAGACTTTTAACCTGAAAGTCTAGTCGTCAAATTTCCTGTTGTATTTGCCCACAAAATGGCCGCGCCCTCTGACGTCAGAGGCAGCGGATGGAAGGTAGGGCAGCTGAGCCCTTTTCAAAGCCATGTTGGCTTTCTGCCTTCTGACACAGCTTCTCCCCCGTATTTATAAAAATAAATTATTTAAGCATGTAAATCTGACACATTACCAGCTGGATCAAAGGAGGACTACAAAGAAAATGAAGCTTTTCACAAAATAAGGTAAATTTAAAGAAGAATCAAACAGCTTTTCTTCTTTCATAGTCAGAGTTTAACTGAAAAGTGGCAGCAGGGTTTAATCCAGCAGTTTCTCTAAACATACAGAGTTGACCTTATTTTATTTGCATGAACTCAGGCTTTCTGATATATCCTCCCTCCAGCATCAGTTTTATCTCCCAGTACACAGAAACTGTTTTCCAAAAGGAAGAGTCCTATCAGCATATTTAGCCATCTGTCCTTTTTTCTTCCCTCTCAGAACATCACAGTGCATTTTTTTACTCGGCACAAGAGCTGCTAAAGTGTTTAAACACCATCATGTCCAGAGGAGATTTCTATTTGAAGAGAGGTGATAAAACGCAGACAATCCAATCATCTCCCTGCATCTCTGTTGGTATGTGAAAGCCTGTGGATTCTAACACTGGTTTCTGCATATGCATGAACCTGGTTGGTCCTCGCTGTCCTTTAGAGATTGCTCTCTGTTGTGCACTGCTGTTTGCCCCTGGAGTCCTTGACTTCACATAAACAGATTCATGAATTTTAAATTGCATCCAAAGCAGACGGAGACAAGTTTAGGATGAACTAGTGGTCGATTTTACTGGGCTGTCTGTCTTTCTTTGTGCTGCTAGAGATCTTAAATAGTTTCTAATGAATTTAAAAAACTGTTCTCCAAAGATTATCTCTGAGAAGTTTAAACTGGTTGTCTGTAAGCTGACCAGTTTAAATCACGGTTTAGTTTTTTTTTGCAGTAATGGTTTCTAGATGATCAAATGTGTTTTTTTTCTTAGTAGTGCTGCTAGAAGTGTGTTTTTGTTCCAATCATCATTACAAATGCATGTATATTTTTACCTGCTTATGGGGAGCAGCTGCTTAGCTTTGCCTCTGTGGGTCGGGTCTGAACAGTGGAGGCTGTTGGACATCAGTTCTGGTTGTTTTTGGAGAAAACATTTCTCTTTCCCAATGAACGGCTCCGTTTTGTGGAGCGACTTTGGTTCAGTTTGAGTCACTCGTCTGATTCTCTGCCTGAAGCCAGACGATTATCACTTTTCACGCTGCTTTGGAGTGAGAAGAAAGTTGTGAGCTTTTCCAAATCTCTATAAATGCTGTTATTATTTCTGAGCACTGCTGCATCCTTAACATCCCTTGGCTTTTGTTTTGTTGGGCTGTAATAATTAAAATGAACAGCAGACATCTGATTATTTTAAGGTTAAGCTCAATAGTGTGAAGTCTTTGGACTTAAACTTCAGTTAAATTTGCATTAATTTTAATACTAAAACTAAAGAATGAAAGTCATATTAAATGATTTAATCTTATAGGGAGAAATTCTTCTCCTCATTGGACTTTTTTTTTAAAGTTTAAAGCTTGATGTGATGCAGATGTTTTCCCTCAAACATCAAATACTTTATTGTCAAGAAATAATTATTAGTGAGGTCTTTATTTCAGGGGTTCCTAAAATGGGGGTAGGAACCTCTGAGGGGGTCACAAAACACCATGTAGGGGGCCCAAAACAGTTTCCACAATCACGAAGAAGTGGTTGGTGAGGGATATGGAGGGCCAAAATAAATCAAAAAATACCTAACATTAATGTAAAAAAATGTACCATGAAATCATTAAATAATAAACATACCATTAAATTGTACAATTAAAAAGCTTAATGTCCCATTAAATCATCAAAAACACATTTAAAATGAATTCAATGTAATTTGAAAAAAAAAAAAACTTATTTAAAAATGGATATAGTGAATTCACCTTTTATTTCTAAATAAATGTATTGAGTGAAATATTTATTTTTGTTAGCGTTCTGCGTTGAGACTGGACTGTTTGAGAACCTCAGAGGTACCGTTTGAAATCAGACCAAAAACTGTCGAGTAGGGAGCTGATCCTTTCAGTTTAATACATCGAAGTAACGGCTGATCTCTCCCCACAGCGCCGTCTTTCCTCCAACGATCGCTGCCCTCATCACAAGATCCAGTTAGTTGAGACAATCTGTTTTCTGCCACTGATGGATCAGTCTTGTCTTCTTAAAGTTAACAGTCCCTTAA
>JAUZNJ010086766.1:5809-23061 GCA_034780135.1 Jordanella pulchra
TTCTCGGCAAAAGGTTCTGATGGCTCTGGTGTGGCTGAACTGGAGGCATGAAACACGTCCTGGATCCATCGGTGTGTAGCTCTGACTCCAGCAAAGATCTTGTAAATATCAATGCTGCTGTGATCCCAGTTACTTCTTTTCCTTTTTTCCTTCCACTCAATTTTCCATTATTACACTTAAATGCAAAATGATAAGAACAACAGGTTTATGTTCCATGTAGAGGAAGTAACTGATTTTTCAACAGAAGTATCTCTCCTTTAATTTTGTCAGCCCATTCATCAAGTTTCTATATTAAAGTATCGTTTTTTATTGCTCTGATGTAAGAGTCTAATTTTCTATAAGCCTTAACCGTTCAATGAACATAAATAAGAAGGATATCACTCCTGTGAAATCAATCAACTACTAGGAAGTTTTCACTGTTTAAACTAAAATAAATGAATTTTATGATTATATTAAGATTTACTGGGATGCCTCCATATGGAGTTAATTTTGTACGATTATTGATGCAAGCAACAAACACGTGTAAAAAGGAAATTGAAATAAAAATAAGATGAAATTTTGAAAAAGTTCTTGATCGAAAAAGTTTTCAAAAATAACTTTTCTGTTTTCTCAGATTGTTTATTTTTTTCTTTTTCTTTCAACTTGTTTTTTTCAAATGTAATTTTTTTTTTTGTACAGTTTTCATTTGTTCCAATTTCTATTGGATCAAATTTCTTTTTCTTCAGATTGTGTTTTACAAACTGCATTCTTTTCTAGTTATGTTTTCCAGATCATATTCTGTTCCTCTCTGAGGGCGGCTTTCCTCTGGATTGAGGAGCAAAGACACTTTTCTATTGGTCTCTATGGACATTTCATGTTTTATGAATGTGTGTATCAAGTGTGAGCATTTGTACTGAGCTTAAACTGAAGAGAATCTGACCCGTAAAAAGAAAACCGTAAAAGTGAATGTGAAGAGAAATTTTAAGATATAAAATCAGTAAAAGATATCAAGTTTGAAAATATAACATTTGGTTTTCTTTTTATATAAATCCTTAGAAAACAGAACAACTACTCTAAAAACACTTTTGTAAATTTAACTTCTTGATTGCATTTTCTTTAAATTTCTTATTTCTTTTGCTTGCAGGAATAATGGAACTGAATTTCCTCCATACACTGCAGAGGAAAACTCAGGCATCCAAGTGTGATTAGCATTAATTCCTAACATTAACAGAAACAAAACGGCAACACAAATCAGGTCCAGATATGAACTTCTTCCTGAGGATGTCCGTCGCTTTAACACATTCAAACGTGTTAAACCAATGGACCAGCTGGTCTTTCTCCATTAAGACATTAAACATCTGAGGGACACGTTAGGAACCTTCAACAGCCCGGAGAACCACCAGCCTGCACAGCAGCCAAATTCCTGCTTCTGCTTTTAGCCTGGTGCATGATGTTGGGAATTCCCTGACAGTATTCCTCAGGGATGTGACTCAGAGAGATTGTATCGTCCCTGGAGAGCAGCTGCAGCAGCCCAGCACCCTTCAAAAGAAACCAGCTCACACTGTAGATTAACACTGAGAAGTAAACACACTGAAGACTGACTCACCCCCTTCAACACGCATTTCAGGTTGGAAATGATGCATACTATTTAGAGGGGAGTGGTGCTGTAATCTGCCTCAGGAATCAAGGTTAGATGAGCTGAACCCGTCGCTCCAAGGCTATGATTGTGTTACAGCAGCTCATAAGGGGGGCTGAACAAGGAAAGGGAGGAAAGGATTAACAATTCAGCCTCTTTCATCCATAAATGAGAGGAAAATTGATTGATCAGCTGGTTCTCAGAGACACAGATTCATTTAAAGGAGTCATCCGTAGCCACTGCCATTCCAGGATATTCTGGCAGCTAAATGCCGCCATGTTGGAATATTGTACTTTCGCTTTCACCGGTTTTCTTTTTTGCTAAAAACATGTTGACTTTGTACCAACCAACCATCTACTTTTAGATTTGGACGGTTCTTGTAAACAAGAATGTAAAAGATTTGCATCTCAATTTGGACAAAGCTTTCACTACAAGCTAAACAATGCTAACCTGTTAGCTACTGAGCACGGCTGGCCGAAGCACTACACAGGTCTACCCCTGATAACATAAACATGAGTCCATTCAAAACAGAACTTTTCAGCTAAGAGATCCATCAAATAAATTTATTATCCATTAGACATATCAACACCGCGGTCCCGCCTCGGCACATGAACCTTCATTATCTCATTATTGCACAGGCCAACCAATAGCGTTGTAGTCAAGACCACACCGACCGAGACCAAGAAGTACCAAGACCGTGACACGACCCAGACCCTGAAAGGTCAATGTCTTGGCCTTGTCTCAATCTCTGTCTCGGTACTTCTTGTCTCAGTCGGTGTCGTCTTGACTACAAACTACTAACTTAGATGTTTTATGCTGACGTTTAGCCGAAGAAATAGAGTGAGCGGGTGGAGCCCGAATTCAAAGCCAGAACAGAGTTTGGACCAACAGAGTCATCAGAAACAGATTAGAACCAACAGATGACTATGGATGTGATGCAAAAACATTAAAAAAACAAACAAAAAAACTCTTATAGTCGCCAGTTATTTTAATTTTAAAGATATTTCCAGCTCATTTGGGACATATCAAAAAATATCACTAAAACATTGGTTCGTTGCTATTCAGCCAACAGCTAATGTAATACTCTCCCGTAAGGCGACCAGACAGTGTCTCCTGGTGCCTTTAAATGCTTATTTGCACCGACTAAAACACCAGGTTGCATGATGCTGAGCTACATTTAAATGTAGCACAAAGTTTCTGAAGAAGAACAGACAGAAGAATCATTATTTGTTGTGAGGACTAATATTGAATAGGGGGGTAGAAGTTGATCCCCTCCTTATCCTGAAAGTGAGGTAGTAACTGAGGTCTAACAGCAAGATGTAGAGATGGTCCTTCCTGCATAGTTCAAGGAGAACAGCAGTGAAATCACTGGACCATCCACTTCTATCTATTCAACCCGAGTCTAGTGTATCGCGCCGCTGAAGGCATTAATCAGAAGCTTCTTGGTCACCGTCTATTTGACAAAAGATGTAGATATAAGAGAGTAGTCCAAGGTTTTATAGGAACATTGTGACCCCATGTTTTTATACTATGTTTTCACAAAGAGAGGTAGGAAGAAAGCTGGAAAAGTCAGCATCTGTAGCATTAGCATCTCCAGTTCTACCAACACTCTGTTGGTTCCGTGATCTCACCTGCGTCTTTGTGTTGGTGGTTTTTTTATGTACTAACAGTGTTCAAACTACAGGTTGGAGGTGTCCCCTGCAGTGGGCTAACGCTGGTCTGTCACCGTCCACTCAGAACCGTAGTCTGGACCCATTTAATGAAAACATAGCATTGCTAATCTCATCAAGCTGCAGGATAAAGACACTAAAACACGCTGAACACTGATGAGGCAGAGGTGGATATGAATGTAGATGGAGACTCAAAACTAAGAGCTGAAACTACAGAGATCCCTGTAATGTTTACCCAACAAGGCCAGGTAAACATGCTAATCTACAGTATTTCAATGAAGTATAAGAAGTTCTTGTACTGAATGGATTAAAGTATCGTCGTTCACCACCAGTTAATCAATCACAACATTGTCTGCGTAAAAGAAAATGTGAGCCAGGAATAGTTTAAAGCTGCTTTTCTGGACAATGAAACAACAGCAACCTATAAAGACACATTTCCAAGACCGCTGCAGTTTTTGCGCAGTGTCTCCAACGCAAACGTCCCACTTTAAAGAAATTGATCACCTGGGCGTGCAAGTTATTGTTGCTGATGTTGGTTCTCCAAGCTGCTGGTTCATGGTCTCAGCTTCCTCTTTCTTTAATTTTGTTTACATGTAATGATAAACTTCACAAACGCCATGTATCATTTCCTATTTAAATCATTTGCATTCAGTTATTACTATGAATATAGCTGCATATTTCTGATATGTAGTTAAACCTCAGCAGCAACACTGCAAAGCATGACATCAATAAACAACCCAATCCAAACAATAATTATCCAAAGTGGATAATAAAAATGTGAAGTCACCCAATGTAACTCAAAAGCCCGGATGTGTTAGAAAATAAACAAAAACAGTTAAAACCGCAGCATCATCAAACTGGAGGGACACATTACAGGAAAACAATCATGGCAGTTATGACAAATCGCTTCAGATAAATCAGCTATGCTTACAGTCAGAAGAAGATGATGTCATTTCCTATTTCAACTGTTTACACCAAGCAGCTGTGTGAGGAAGTGAAAGTGACAAAAATCTGGGATAAACATAGAGATGTTATTCCGTAATTAAACTCCTCGGTTTTTGTTATCGTTTTAAAGTTTACTCCTCTTTATTTATGTGCTCTACTTCATGGTCTTCACTACATCACGTTTGTTTCCCATACCTTCCTTTTACCCACTTCCTTTATCCAAGAACCCTTGTGCTTAAAGAAATATCAGTTAATTTGGGATTATAGTTTATGATTTTCCTATATTCTAAAGATAAATTAAACAAATGTTCAGATCTGAAAGATAATGCCGTTCAGTTGTGTTTATAAATGTAGAGATAATGTCTGAAAAAGTATTATTTACTTTCAAAACTCTGGATCATTTCACTCAAATAAAAATTGACAGATTATGATTCTGTGAACTCTAGCAGTGACTGGGTGATTAACCTTTTGTTTGTGAGATTTTAGTTTCTGGAAACTCTGGATCTAGTTTTTAACAATGGTCTCCTCGTCCTTCTTTAGCTCAGAGTCACATCAGTTTATTCCTTGATTGACATGATTATTTTACAAGCATCTTTCACAGTTTGAAGTTAGTTGCCCCTTAAATTGAAGTCACCTCCCAGAGAGGATGACTGAACTCCAAGGTAGTTTTTGAAAGCAATATGTCATATGTGAATTTAATTATGAAATATAAGTGAGAAAAACAATCAGAGATCAAATTTTTTAGCCATATCGCCCAGCCCTACCTCCTGCTGACAAACCGGAGTAACTGGAGTTCAGGTTTCCAAAGAAACTAAAATTAGGACCAGTTGTGGAGGGCAGATTTATTTTTGCTGAAGTGTAATGTCTCAATTTCTCAAATAATTTTTAAAAGTCAAATGAAACAGGAGTAAATTAAATTAAGAGCTAACTAAGGTAACTAAAGGCTTGTATTGGAAACCTGCCTTTAATTAAGACTCCTAATGCCCCAAAATCAAATGTTTATCTTAAAGACTTTCCAGAACTTTGTAGAAACTCTGGTAGAAAATATACCAAATATGATACAATTTTATGCTTGAAATTTTATAACTGACTTTTTAGGTGTAAAGCCATTGATATACATTATTGGTATTGTGTATATCAATGTGCAAAACCACAAAAGCAAGAAATAAAAAATATTACTTAATGTAACCACAAAACACGCTTAAATTGAAGTGAAACCAGACTTTCATTCTGGAGCAAGCTGACAAAGACTCCTATCAAAGACTCCTGTCAAAATGTCTTTTTAAAGAAAAAGTCTAGTGGCCTTCCTTTAAGCCCGTTTGAGGTTTTCATGAGCCTGATGACTAATGGGAAGTCATACAGATATTTTTCATGTGTAGCATGACCGATCTTCCTGCCGAGTAGCCATCATGAGACTATTTTCTTAGTTGATGAACAGTTTATGCCCACAAAATCTCTGATTAATTTCTGTAAAATACGTTGCTGTTTCTAGTAGTAGAGCTAAATCTTGTGTTTAACCTGTAACTTAAGCTAGCTGCTACTGCTGCTGCAGCTAAAGCAGCTAGTAGCTAACGTGGTCTCTATTTATATGCTGTACAAAGAAAAACTAATAAAACATTCGACAATAATAAGATAATTTAACTGAAAAAATGGAAAAAAATTAAAATACAACTCTAAAAGTCGCAATGCTAGCAGCATTAGCATCAGCAAGCTTGTTTGCTTAAATTTTGATTTTGCAAATTTTGGTCCCCTAAAAATGTCCGTAGCTGTGTTTTTATTATTCGAGCTCAAACTGGACCCACTGCATTACAGTTCAGTAAACCAGTTGGACCTGCTGGTGTTTGTTTTCAATAATAATGCTAATACCTGCCTGTAAATATTACCCACCAGGTATTTATGCAAACACTAGAGGAGTATGTATACAAACAGATTTTTTACCGCGTTATGTGTAGCTTAATGGGATTCAGTCCATAAAAAATACATAAATAAATTCAATGTTTTTCCTTGCAGCTTGCAAACTATTAGGAGGCCATATCAAATTTTTGTGATAGAATTGTTAAAAATAAAAAATAACATTTGTCCAAGTCCAAATCGTAACTTCTGGTTGAATTTCTTATTATTTTTAAAATCAGAACACACACATATAGAGCTGGGACAGCAGTTAAAATAAAGCTTTCTGTATTATGGTGCATTCCCTTTAAAATTCAGAAGTTAGGGCTGCTGAGTTCCCAGTTGGAAAATCCACAAGAACGTCCCTGAAGTTGGAATTCCAACCCTATGGAGGTCCAGGAGCAGCCCCAAGTTCAGAATCCAGTAGCGTCCTCCCATATGTAGACCACTGAACGTAGCCTAAATTAAATGCCTCTTAGCAATTCTGATGGTTTGTCTTTAAACCAATGACTTTCAAACATCTGTGAACACAACCTGTCTGTCTTAAAAGCCTCAAACTGTAAGAAATGTTTTACTTTCACCCTGCAATGCTAGTAGGAGTTAGCATAAAAAACGTTGAACCTAACAAGCTTTTTGAATAGCAAGCAGAAATCGCTGTACTCCGATGTGACAGCATTCAAAGGTATGAGCTTGAACCCCTAAGACAAAAATCAAACACACTATAAAGCCACTAGTCAACATCAACATAAGGGTCACACAAGAGTTCAGAAGGTTGAAAACACTCCTGGCTTATGTTTGCTATTTGCATACGTTTGTGTCAGAGAGGTAACAGCTGCAGTTTATTCTCAGAAGATGATTCATTAAAAAAACAGAACTCTGCAGCGGTTAAAGACGGGAAAATGTGATTACAGAAGGTCCAAGTGAAGCCAACAGTGGGTGTACATGAATGTGGGTTTATCAGTGTGTCTGAAACGGTCCATTAGCTCAGCAGCTCGAGGTAGGTCACCGGTACTTTGCCTTTCTCGTTCCCCCGTTCTCCAACCAGCCAGTCTGGATCCATTCCTGGTACGGTGTACACAGTGATGACCTGCAGAAAGCACAACAGAGGCCATGTTGTGTTAAACATGGAAACCGTCTAAGTCTAAAACTAAAGAGTTTTTCTCCTCTTTTAAGGAACCTTCCAAATAGAAATATATTAAAATGAGAAAACAACAACAGCTTGGTGGTTTTATTTTTGAAAAGCTTAATTCTTCTCCATGTTGTTTCAAATATTCTTGTATTATATGTAGTAGCAACAAATACATTTCATCCCTTTATACAAACTATAAGATTTTTGCTGCAAACAAATAAAAAAACGACATTTTAAAGCATGAACTGTGGCTTAAAAAGACAACAGCAACACAAAGTTATGGGGGGGCATTTTTCAAACAGATGAGGAGGAAGAGGAGGAGAGCAAAATGCTTTATATTACTTGGAAGACATTTCAGACAAATGTTTGTATTCTCTTACTGCCCGTTAACAGATACTCAAACCATATGAAAAAAAACGTTCTGCCCAGCTGCTGTGTTGAGAACAAGAAGCAAGTTGTGGACTTGGTGATGCAGCTGCTCTTAGCTCCCAGTAAAGCCCCTTCAGTTGGTGGGACCCACTGAGGACGTGATGAACATCCAGACAGCAGCTTCTAACAGCATTTCTGACAAAGCAAAATGTCTCCACCTCATTGATATTCTTTGGTTTAAGATGTTTATTGACTTGATGGGATGAATGGAGTCTGCTGTGCTGCTTGAGTGGAAAGAAAACCAGCAGCCACACGACCCTTTCTGGAACCACTTTGACACCCCTGGACTAAAAGGTTCATTAAAGGTCCAAATACAACCAGGCTTTAACTTTCCTTCATACCTGAATCGGTGAGAAGTAATGTCAGTGTGGAGGTATGCTAGAGCTCTCTCTCTCCCGCTCTCCCTATCTATCTACACACACACACACACACAGTCTATATATACACTTTTACTCAGCATGTTGTAAACTCAACCCTTCATGTTATGGAAATATCCTCTTCTTAAAAGAGAAAACATTTTTTTTTTGCTGTTAAATGGCAGATTAGGCATCTCCTCTTCATCACTGTTAGTCAGCATCCAATCTCACCTCGTCAGCAAGCAGGGACAGCTCGCTTGCATCATGGGCGTCATAGTCGTAAAGGACTTTCGCCTTCCTGGAGCCAGAAGCTCCTGGAGACAACCTTCCAGAGGGGAAAGTGGACGACACTGGGTCGGCGCCGCCAGCAGCAGACTGGGTGGAGTTAGCACATCTGCATGAAGATGGAAAGAGTGAAACAGAGAGAAACGCATGAGATTACGCCCAGATGTTTTTATTGACCCCAGCTTATAGTTTCATCTAATCCAGTACATTTCAGAACCTTCTTTTTTGGATCTAGCAGGAAAACAGATCCACACACAAAAATGTTGAAGAGAGCAACAGTTTTATTTGTGCTGATCAAATAATCCTGGTTCTAATGAGAAATCTACACACAGCCCGGTTCTCAGAGTGGAAAAACAAATAAAAAGTCATTTCTGACTTAATTAGGACTGTTTGGATCTGGTACCTGGAAAATAAACCATTTTATTATAACTTACCTGATTTGTATAAAATGTGTATAAAATTCGGTTTCTTTAGAGATGCATCGACATAAAAACTGGGCTGAAAATGACTCATAGACATTTACTGATATTATATTTCAGATTTATTTCTACTCTTTGAACACAATGAAAGATTGACCCCAGAGCTGACACTGCTTCTCTGCTCGAGTTAAACACCCACAATGCTTTGCTGCATCACTATCACCAAACATGAGCGGTCACCTCAAACAAAACAGCAGCAAAATGGAAAGAAGCATCGGTGGTTCATGTCGGCCAAGTTTCTCTAATATTAGTGCCAGTCTTATAAAAAAAGGTTATTTTCTGCTTTGTTTAATGTGTTTGTAGCGAGAACAGAAAGAAAAAACACTGACTGTCTACTTTTGCTCCAAATTAAAAGTTCTGCTCCAAAGTCAAGCATGAGGGGCTGAATACTTTTAATATTCACAGCATTCAGGTTTTAAATAGCATCAGGATTAAAGCAGAACTTGAAATGTAAACTTAGGACCTGATTCATCATCTGCAATGTTTCCCAGGCCTTTTCTCTTCACTCACCTCACAATCTGTGTTTCGATAAACTAACTGGACTCATTATCTTCACCTCTTGATTTTCTGTTTTGTTGCTGCCGTTACATCCCATCATTACTAGAATGTGTATGACAACACTTTATCGAGAAAGTGAAGAAGCTACTGACGTACAGTAACTAAGCATTTTATTCTTTATTACTTTGAACCACAGGTGGAGAAACATCTGTGCAGAAAGCTTTGATCTTATAGCTGGTCAGGCTTGTATCTATAGCATCATTTAACCTAAATCTAAACTCGAACCCTTTTATGTTCAGTTCCGAAAAATAAACACAAAACACTCCAAGCAAAGGGAAAAATGCTAATGTATGTGTTCCAACTTCAATAAGTACAAACTAGTGACAGCAACACTGTCTGGCTGCTTTTTTACTAGGACAAGTTTTTGCTTGAGCAAAAGGTTGAAGATCTGCATCTAGATTTATCTGGGAACTTATTTAGAGGATTTTACACCTGATTAAGGGGAAACATCAAAAGTTGTTTACTTAGTCATGTTTAAAAAAATCATCCAATGAGGAAAATCTACATAAATACAAAAATAGAGATCAGCAAAAAGACAACAGATGTCATCTAATCCCTCCAAGTCACCATTAAAGCTCATAGATAGCTACAGCTGCACTGAAAAAAGTAAGAATATTGACTTAAAAGAATATATTTTATTTTCCATTTTGAACTTCGCTAGAGTTGGTGGGTGAGGAGCAGATTTAGAAATGATAACCTGCAAAATTAAACTCACCAACTAAGAATAACAGCTGAATGCTTGTTTGTTCTGTTTTAGCTCTTGAACTGCTTCTAGAGGCAACAGATGCCCAAAAAATATGCAAAAAGGTGAATATTGCATAACAGGTCCGCTTCAACAAAATCCATTAATTGAGTTTAAATATAGATAAATGTCACCAAAGACAAGAATTAGTAAAGTATTTGTTTACGTTTCTGTTTGTTTTCAAATAATTAAATCAGTAAAAACTATTTCACCTGCAGCAGGAAGTCCTCACCTGTTCAGCTCCCTCTGCAGATCCTGCATGTAGTGATGACACTGAGCGTAATAAGTGGCCTGAGCCTCTGCAAAGTCCTGCAAACACCTCAGGTGGTTCAGCTGAGGGGAGAAAGCAGAAGATGAGGCAGATCCTTCAACAAAGTATCAAGAGCTGAAGGTCCGCAGAAACCATTTTATTTTTACAGCGTCGCAAGAAATGCTGGGAGCAAAGTTTGTTGCTTTATTGCCATTTAAGCAATTAAAAGAAAACAACCTGAATACATCATCCGGGAGGTCCCAGATTTAAATCTACGCATTTCAGTTAAGGTCAGAGGTCATGATTCAACAAGAAACAGAAAGTGGATGGAAATGTTCCAGGTAAGGCTCAGAACCACCGCTGAAAGTCCCTTCTCACATTTATCAAAGAATAATGTTGAGTATCATCGGTTCTTCTGGAAAGATATTCTGTAAACGCCACTTTCACAGAACTGGAATGAGTTATAGGTTCAAATGTAACACCCAGTGATTCTTCGGGTCCAATTCTCCTCAGCAGACGTCCAGTGACTCACATGTGTGCTGCTTATTCCCTCCAGGAGCAGACGGGTAACTTCTGCCTGTCGATCAAACTCCGTCTGAGCAACTCGAAGCTCGTGCTCCGCCTGGCAGGGAGGAACAGAGGAGGAGGGAAGGCCGTTAAAACACACTCAGACCATCACACACACACACACACCCTTATCTGCAGGGTCAGTACTCACTTTGTCCACTTCTTCACTCAGCAGCTGAGATAAACAGAAGCAGAAACAGTAAAGCTCAGATCAGCAGCAGCTTCAGGCCAAACAGCAGCAGCAGGAATCTCATGTATCAGGAGCTTGGGGTGATTTATTTAACACCACCCGTTTCCAGAACGTTACAGAAGCAGAACTGGGTTCACGGGTTCATTCTTTGTGTTTTACTCTGATCAAACAGGCTGCAATACATACACATGTCCAAAGAGCTGCAGCTAAGTTAAACATTTTGTGCCTGGTGATGCGTTCTCTGTGTGCAGCGCCCTACGGTGGTCAGAGGGGGGAAATGAAAATATAAAAAGTGCTGCAGAGACACAAATGAGATCAACACACAAAACGCATGCAAAGGAAGAATGCTGCCCTCACAGTACTTCTGTTTACATGAGACTCCATCTTGCACTGATCCAGATTAAAGTCAGTTTAAAGCAACGCTGTGTGACTTTTAGCCACTAGGGGCGCTAAACCTGCAACTCCTGGGTTTATTGTCACTGAAGGCCACTGGCAGCACAGCACTGTCTCTATATATCACAAAGTGCTGCATACTGACCTGAAAAATCATTGAATATATATCAAATAAAGTTACAGCAATAGTTGGGTTCAGAGTTTTTCAGTCTTCCTCTAACTTGTTTTTGCCATATTTCTCCTTTGCATTTGTTTTTGTGTATTTCTTTTAGCTGGTATCATTTTTATCTTTGCAGCATTTTGTTTTTTTTTTTTTGTATTTGCTGCCCGTTTATTCATTTGCAGCAGGTTTCATCCCTCAGCCACCAAAGTGGTGCCTGTAGCACCCAAACAGCATAAACCATGAGCTCCCAGCATGCTTAACAACGGATGCCATGCTTCTAAGGTCAGAAATGATTAGAACTAGGATACAGTGGTTGTGAAAGGGTTACAAGCACCACAGTCTTTGCCACATGTTCCAGTTAACCCATTTTCAAAGATAAAAAAACTGATCTGATGTTCTTTCAAAGAACCTGAGGAGACCAGAGGTTGCAGCCACTAATTTGCAGTGATACAACTTTGACATTTAGAGTGAACATTTTTCAGTGAGTCACACTTTACTGTGGCTGCTTTGGAGCTGGACCAGAGTTTGAACTCTGACATATTCTGCAAGTGGGCTACAGCGCCCCCCTGTGTTTTAGAGCGAGAATTACCGGATAATTCAGCTACAAGGATGTGACTTTAAAAAGGTTTAATGATGAATTATTGGAGAATTTTAAGAGGAACAAAGAAAGAATTATATAAATCACAATCTTTAAAGCTGTAAAAATGTTCTGATCCAGTTTGCTTTTATTTCCAGAACTTTCAAACCGAGTCTGAACTTCTATTTTTGGTTTTCTCTGATTTGTTTTTTTTATTCATTTCCAGGCTATATGAGGAAACTAAAGGGATAAACACACATCAACACTGACTCGGACCTGCTGTTCTATCAGCACTACAGGACTCGGTTCTAGGTTCAGTCCAACCTTTCTCTGCGCAGAGACACTGGGATCGGGCTCCACATCCCAGCTTTCCCAGCTGCTCTGAAGTCGGATCACGGAAAAACACAAACTGAGAATCAGCACAACTGAAAGCGGATTTAAACAGCAAAATCACACAGAACCATTTAATGGGTTCTGATCCAATATTTTACACACATTTGATCCTTTTTATTTCTGTTTTCCAGCAGCCAGAAGAAAACCGGATTTTTTCCCTGGATTTCAGGAGTTCTTTACCGTGAACCCGATCAGAACATCTGGATCAGCACCATCCTGTAGAACCAGTCAGGCTGTACTTATTTTCCCACAAACAGACTTTTTATTTTTCAAATAAAAATCAAAACAACTCAATTTTCTCAGAGAGCATCTGGAACCACATCCAGCAACCAGATCTCTAAGATCAGAGATCAGAACCAGTTCTGTTGGCACCAGAACCCTGGGACACTCTAATCCCCATCTGCTTTATTTGGTCCTAGGAAACAGGGTTGCCTTGATTAGAAATAAACCCTGGAGCGATGAATCCTTGCATCACTGAAAAAAATGAAATATAAGCTAGTCCATTTTTCTTTAAATGAATGTAAAGTGTTTTGAGCAGAAAGAGACAATTTGTCAATGGAGTATGATTTCCATAATTATATTTTAGGTGCATATTATCTAATTATTTTATTCAAAAGCAAAACTGCTAATTCCACGGGCAGATCATCTTGTTTACCTGCTAAATTAAGGGGACAGACACTTAGAGATTGTAACTGATGTTTTGATCAGTTTTTGCCAAAGTTATACAATACCTGAGAACATACGTTTTAAGGACAGACTGGTGATCTTTAAACAAAACTTATTTTAACATTTAAAAACAGAGTTGTTCTGTTTTAAAGGAGCTAAAGCTGCTGATCAAGAAGTAATGAGGCCTGCAGGAAAACATTAAGATGATGCTGAATTAAAGCTCACATTGATTGAGCATATTTGACATTCATTTTGTCATCTGGGTGGGGATGAAATAAAACTGCATGTTGTAGCTTTATTTCATAATTGAATATTCTTCTCCAGCTGCACTGGTTGATGTTTAAAAGTTGGGCGTGTCTGAAACAGGAAGAACCAGGACTGCAGAGGAGAACAGCATCAATAAATCTATTAATCATACTGGGAGTCTAACAGAAGAGGAGTAACAGCTTCCTAACAATGCCTCTAATGTTTGCTTTTTCGCTGATAACAACAGCCACTTCCTCTGGATACTTTTCTCCAGAGAAATGAGAACGTTATCCTGAGGAAAGAGGCCTATTCAGTAAACAGCCAGCGGGACTTTACATTTCCACAAAACCAGACCTGTTCACAAGGCCACTGACTAACAAGCAGTTTGTGTGTCCAACTCTTACCGCGGATGCACTGGCTGACAAAACGTAATTCCTGGGCCTCGTCTCCTGAAAATCTGGTGTCGCCTAAAGAGAAACAGAGAGACACCAAAGTTGGTTCCCTTCAACTTTTAAACTCATAACAAATAAAATAAAAAATGCATTAAAAAAAGGAAAGAATCAGATAAACGATAGAAGAAGCAGCAATGAATAAATGTGGTGGTTTATGTCGCCACCTACTGGACATTGACGGTATAAGAATAGGATAAAACAAACCAGATACAAAATAATAAAAAAAGATTTAAATATGAATGAATACATAGATTTTGGGGGCATAACCTAAATCAAAATTTAGGAAATTAATACAAATATATGTACATAAAATCAATGTGTTCATTATACAAAAAAATAAATCAACATAAGATTATGTAAATATCACTGAATATCGCTGTGCTACAGTCCAGATTTAAATGCATATTTAAATGCTACTGTTCCTCAGCAAACAAATGTTCACATCTCCAATAAAAAAATAAAATACATTTTAAAATCCAAGTAACAAGCAGAGTAATTCTGGTTTATAATCTGTGACAGGAAAAAAATCTAATTTTGACATTTTTAAATCAAAATTGATTGAAAGACTAAGAAGCAACACACCAGGTGGAATCTAAGCCGTTTATTTTTTATATTATTTATGTTTTTACATTTTTTTAAATCTAGTTTTTTGTCTAAACTTTATAAGATCTTATTAAAATTTTCCTCTCTCTTTGTGAATGTCTGTCATCAACCTGATTTTTTACCTCCTTTAGATCTATAAACTATTAGTGTTGGTCTGAAGTTTACAGAAGATCTCTACTCTTCCTGTGGATCTTCTGGGGTTTGTGTTTACCCAGGTTCTGCTCTCCTTTGTAAGACCAGCTCAGTCAGATTGGACTGAAAACATGATCAGAATCACTTTTTAACTACAGTCTCAGATGCTCTTCTAGATTTCAGTCTCTTACTTTGACTAGGCCATGAATCTGCCCTGATCTAAACCCTCCACTGGATCTGGATGGATGATCAGGGTGGTTCTGAAGGTCAAGGAAAACCTGTTTCTTCATCTCACCGCTGCTTTGGCTTCAGCCTGCTTGGCCTTCTTCAGACGAGCCTTGCAGATGTCCAGGTCCAAGCGTCGGTTCTCCAGAAGTCGCCTCTCTTTCTGCAAACAGAATCAGAACCAATGAACCTGCAGTTCTTGTTACCTTTTTACAGTTTGTTACTTTGATTAACAGCCGAGCTCTTTGGTACTGATCCAGTCCTCGGTTCTTCATCTTCATTCCAACCCATCAGGCTTTCCTGTAATCTGTGAAGATGCTCTGATCAAAGGTTCTTCAGGTTATCCTTTGGTTCTGGCTTAATGTAACTCCTGGGTGACTGAACATGATATCTGCATGTTTCTGAATATAACCTGTTATATTTATAGCTGGAATGATTAAAACAGCATCCAGTAAAACCAGGCTTTAGTGTTTCAAACATTAAACTGGGTTCTGTTGCATTTTCTATATTTATAAAAGCTACAATTGAGTTTCTATATTTTCTTAGTCTTAAAATCTCTTTAAATTTACATTATGGATGAACCGACACAGATTTCTTTAACTTCAAATCCAATACTTGAATTTGGAAATCTGCAGATCTCAAATCTCTATAGAAAATTCAAAGAACAATTCCCCAGAGCTCTGTTTGCTTTAATGAGGTTTTTTCATAAACTTCTCTCTGGAGACAAATACGATATGTATGAATGTAGACATGTTTATCCCAAAAAGCAGCAGCTGGAGATTTCTATAAGGAAATCATAAAAACAGTAAATCGTTTTAACAGGACAGATTCTGTCCTGAAAACAAATATTTTACTGTAAAAGTTTAAAAGGACTTTTTATTTAATCATAGACAGACGCACATAAAAGGCTAAACTGTGCTTCTCTTTAAGTGTTTTATTTTTTTATAGAACTAGACAGAATAGATCTGTGTCTATGAATTTTCCTCAGTTTTAGGACTGATGCAGATGTTAATATCAGATCGATGCTCCTCTAGTTTGTAGTTTAATTGATTTTCGCCTGGTAACGATATTCATCACACAGATCAGAAGCAATGCTGCCGCCAGTTTCCTTCAATGTTCAGCTTATTTGAACAAACTTTGCAGATTATATATTTGGGATGAAAAATGTCCTAGAAACAGAGTCTAGAATCGTTAAAAATGGCTCATAAAGTGGGAGGAATCCAGGAGTTGCATGAAGATTTTTTCTGATGTAACAATGTTAAAAAATATATAATATTTTTAAATCAAACTTTAAAGCAGTGATAGCTAAAATTTACTTGCTGCCCCCCTTTAGTTTATAAGAAAGTTTTTCTTTCTTTTTTAACAGCTGAAGAAACAAAAACCTCAGGAAAATACATATTTTAAAGAGGTGAATGACTATCTTCTTTAAACTACAAAACTGGCACCTTAAAACTGTAATTACTTTCCTTTTAAAATGTATTGTTTTGCAATCAAACATTGGGATCAAATAATAAAAACAGCAAGAAAAAGAATGAGTTATTAATTCAAAGCATTTCTCTCTGCAATTACACTGGAGCCCCCATAGGAGGCGCACCTCTTCTGAAACTCCTGCTTTAAAAGAACCTTTTTGTGTCCAGATGGAGAATGACATAAGGCCAGGTACCAGTTCTGGTACCTCAGACTGCATTCTGGTTCCTGGTTTAGTTCTGAAAGACGCAGAATTCAGAGGAAAAGAGTCAAAGTCTAGAAAACCTGAAGAACATCTGATCCAGTTCACTTTACAAGAGAGGAGAGGATGAAAACCAGGACTGGATCAGAACCACACGCTGGTTTCTGAGTGGATCCGACTCACTGAGATGGTTCTCCAATCTCCCTCCAGGAAGTTGCGCAAAGGAGAGAGGAAAGTCACGGCTGAGGTGTGGAGGAACTCCCGCTCCGCTCCTCCCAGCTTCTTCTGATACTCTCCAACGGTGATCAGGGTGCTGCCTGCGGCCAGAAGGATGCGAAAGCCTTCATCACTCCTCATCCCTTCCACTGACAGAACCTGACCAACTACGTTCAGAAGCTACAGCAGTGAAAGCAGAACCTCATCGGGACCGGCTTCATCCGCTCACCGTACGGAGTCTCTGCTCCAAACTCTTTGGCGGCGTCCAGCATGTACTGGCCCAGAAGCTCAGCGTTGGTGGTTCTGGAGGGAAGCTTTCTGTCCAGCTTGTCGTAGATGAACTCCTCGATTCGAGCGCCTGGAAGCAGCAATAAAGAAAGGTTCAGATCTTCACAATCATAAAAAGATTACC
>JAUZNJ010086777.1:0-50019 GCA_034780135.1 Jordanella pulchra
TATCTAGTTTAGATGTATCTATGGACTCGGAAAAATCTCTGTTTTGATACTTTCTGTAGATGTTTATATTCCCTTGTTTCTTTAATGTCTCTGTTTTCTTACTTTTTCGTTTGTTTTTGCTGTGATTGTTGCCATTTTAGCTCATTCCTTTGCCATTCAATTCATTTGGTTTCTCTGTTTAGAGCTTGTGTGTTTATTACTCTCCTCCCCTCAGGCCCCTCTGCCTTCATCAGTCTCAGCTATTCAAAATCTTCATCTGATTGCTAACATCTGTCCTCCCATACCTTCTCTATATTTCACCTCCCATAAGTGAATCAGCTCCCCAGTTGCCTTTCGACAGTCCTTAGTCCATTAAACCATTCTTCCATCAATCTTTTTTTTTTTTTTTGCTTGTGCTGCATTTCCTGTTCTCTGTATATCATATCTCCAGTAAGTTCTTTTCCTGTTTTGTTTTTAATTAACTCTTTAGACTGTAGTCTCCACTTGGGTCTTTGCTTCACTGTCCAGCAAACCTTCATCTTTAAAAACATCACAAAAACAGCAGGTATAGCTGTCGGGTGCTTAGGTTACTTTGATACAAAAAGGAAATAGGTTTTGATGATCCAATGTCACTTTTAGCTAATATTTTCTTAAATGACTTATAGCTGTTTTCACTGTACAATTGTGTGTAAATATAATTCTGTGCATTTAGTTTTATCCCCTTTTCCATGATTGGGATCAACAAATGGGATCATTCGACTCCATGTGCCCTCTTTGAAAATGTTGGCTTTAGATAAATAACCCAAATTATTATGGGGAATATTCTACACGGGGAGAAGAACTTTGAATATAATTATTGTATAAAGTAAAGAAGAACATAAGCTCATTAAACTGTTAGCAAAGCATTAGATACAAAGCTTCTTGCAGCTTTGTTTATTTTCGACATTTTCTTTATTTATATACAAGGTACGTTTTAGAGTAATGCTGAAACATGTTCAAAGGATTGATCTCAGATAAAACTCTAAAAAGTCCTCGAAAGTTAGGCCTACCTGTTTTGAAACTTCGGATTCATTGGGATTTATTGCGGTTTTATATTTGTGTATATTATATTTTTCATTAGACCAGCCACACAGTTAATCCCATTTGATGTTGATGGTTTTAACCATGGACCAGAAAGCTTAAAAAGAGCTAAAACTTTGTTTTTCCTTTAAATTGCAAACCAAGATCTCAATCTCGAATCCGTCACTACAAATTATATTGAATCGTTCTCGTTTTTGTTATCTTCCGCGTATATAAACAACGTGGTTTCAGACGCTAAGACGCCAGGGCATCTCTATGGTAACAGTCCTCAATTACCGGTGATTGGCCAACCCGTGGGAATGTATCTATTCCCCGAGCTCGGTGATTGGTCGGTGGGCGGTATGAGCAGCCTGACAGTCTGCAGCGTTCCGGGTTATTGTCAGTCTCGGCGGCTCAGCAGAAGGGCAGGACCGTGTCCCCGGAGCTGCCTCCAGCAGCTAGCTCTTTATTCAGTCGGAGCGGTTTCTAAATTTGGTTTAAACACCAAAGAGAGACTGAATATATATTTTGCCCAACCGAGGTTTTCTCCAGGATCGCATTTGGAAACCTACGTCTAAATCCGGAGGAAAGGCATCTGAGAGAGAAGGCTGCCGACCCCCTCGGAGAAAGTGACGGACGGAGCAGAGCCTGATCGCAGGGATTTTATAATCAGTTAGGATATTTCAGGCTGCTGCGTTGGCCCTGCCTGGATTGCTTTCAGGGTATATCAACACAAAAAATGCCTAAATAATATCCCTAAACATTAACGTTTGTACTCTACATTAAAATTTGCCCTTAAGAAGGAGACGGACCCATGCGTAACAGCGCTGGATTTCTGGAATTCCACACGAAGTGTCCAATTTTTCATTGTTTGGAAGTGTACCTATTGTCAAACCCGAGAAAAGAGTTCCTCTCACGTTGCTTTTAAAGGCTAATCGCTGAAAACAAGAAGCGCTTCTTGGTGCGCAATCCTTCCGTTGAGACTCCACCGACCTGCGCTCTTTACATCCACATTCTATCGGTCAGCTGAGTCGAGCAAATATACCAGAGGAAATAGAGGCAAAGCTTAACTTTGCATGCTGAAGGCGATAGAGTGGAATCTGTAATTGTTGTATACCACCGGAAGCCTGGGATAAACTTGATCAGCATTGAATATTTCCAGCAGCTGGATATCTGGAGGAACGGGAATGAATCCTTTATAATTTGGTCCAAAGAAGAATGAGGCAGATTGCTTAAAAATTGCATGGAGTTCTAGTCTGCTACAAGGAACACTTTATGGTATGTATATTTTTGCAGTTTCCTTTTTTTAAAATGTATCTTTTAAATTCCCAATTGGATTTGGATTTTCCCTAAAGCAACGCAACATACACTCCTCGGATTTAAAGCCTTTGTTTCCTTGCGTAGATAATAAACGCCAGATTGTTAGAGAGACGAATAGCTGTAGGAGCTGCTTTGATGCTGTAATAGTGGGCCTTTTTTAAAGTATGGGTATAGCAATTAAACGCGGTGTGGAGGGCAGCGCGCCGCAGGCACCGGTGGTGCTCAGAGAAATTGCGGCTCAGAGCAAAAGGTGCGAATTTTTCATCTGTCTGAACGCCCCCGTGCGTCACTGCTGCAGTGTTGAGTGAAATTGGACCTTTTTTCACCCCTATATAATTTGTAACATATCTCACGTGACAGGATTTTATCATAAAACAGACTGAGATCTGGGTCTAAAACTTTTTTTTTCTTTAAAGCTCCGATGTCTTGCAAAGAGTGAAACAAAAAGTGTCCATTCTCGCAGATGCCTCTTCTGCACAGACTGGTTATTATAGGTACATCCGAAATTCACGTTTTCTCTGGAATATCAATGCGAGTTAATAAAAGTCAGACTGAACTTTGAGCCTTACCGGCATGCTGAGGTTGCTTTGCAATATTTAGCCTCATTGCTCACACTGCAAAGAGACGAGCTTCACATTATGCTGACTGTGCAGTTGAAGAAGAAGAGAGAGCGAGAAAAAAGCTGCAGCAAGTGTGTTTTATCATTAGACTGTACAAGCATCTTTCCAAATTGATCTTCCTCTCACTGGCTCCTGTCATGCTCTGTCTCGTAGCCCTGCAGACAGGGCTGGCTGGCTGAATGTAATAGAGAGAGTCCCCCCCTCCCCTTCTTCTTCCAGCAGCAGGGCCGGCCGGCGCCCCCACAGTCAGGGCACCTGCCATCGAGTCCTTCCTGCCTGTATTGAATAAAACATCCAGTGATGTATGAGACAGGAGCTGCACCCGGGGGGACAGAACTGCCTCATTTACTTCCTCCACTCCGCGCCTATGACCTGCTGAGCAAATTGTGCTCATATTAGCTCTGTGGCTGCTCCTCACCTAAACAAATAGTCTCCCAGCATAATGCTTGCCTTAACTCAACATGATGGTTGGACAAAAGCATGGGAGAAATGGAACGGGGAGCGGGGTTCAATATGTGGGTCACTGAGTTTGGAGTTGTTTTTCTTTCTTTATCTTTTGACTTACTGTTAGATCGTCTGTTGGACTTTCATGTGTCCTAGGCTTTCCTTACTTTATAGCTGACTGTATTCACCAAATAAAAAAGGATAATACTTCAAGTCATTGAAACTAGGGGCACCACCAGGGCTAGGTCAGTGTGTTTTTGTGAGGTTGGATGGGACAGTGTCAGCCTCTACTTACACCATTTAGTTCCCCCTCTGACACCTCTGGTTAAAACAAAAAATTGCATGCTTGTCTAAATTATGAGAACGGTGGTGTTCTTCTTTTGAATTGCGAACACCTACATCACTTCTAATCTGTTGTTCACATTAAACCTACTAACAGCTAGAAGGTCGAGACGTATATATTTTAATCAATGCATTAACAAAAAGCAATATGCTAAGAGAACCCTGGCATTTGATCAATTCTCTCAACTCAAATTGCATATCGCTCTGATTGATTGATAGCTTTTGGGCTCCTTACCGTATTCTTTGCTTATTAAAAGTGCCTGCCTGATGGGAATAAGTGAGCTGCTCTCATGAATATCGTTAAAGTTGCTGAAGTTTAATTTCCTGTGCTGTGTATTAATCTTTTTTAATCCCTGCATGGTTTGATTGTCTCAACACCTTCCCAGAGGCAGTAAAACTCATTTTGGCACTTAAGATGTTTCGAATAGTGGATGCAGATGAGCGAGAGAGAGAGAGACAGACAGACAGAGAGAGAAGAAGAAGAGAAAATGGGTGTTACTGAAGACCTACCTATGTCCTGGTCCTCCATGTCAGTTTTTGTGCAAACTGTTTAATTTATGCAATTAAAATAATTAGACAGGATATTTCACCTTAAGTGCTTCACATTGGAGCAGTTGTGTTGCCTCACAGTAATAAGGTCCTCAGTTTGAATCCAGATCGGTCCATTCTCCTTTTTGGTTGCATGCAAGAAGGAAAACCATTATATAAAACAAATGTATTTTTTTTTCAACTGTCAGAATTAGTGGCAGAAATGTATATTTCATTTGAGAAATATTACCTCTTCTGTGACTGAACAGAAGATGTGTTTGTTCTTATGCAACCTGATTTCACAGAAAGCAGAAAGTTTCCTTCCTTTAAAATATAAATGGACACTCAAAAGAACAAACAAAATGTTTCTCTCAAAGCAATGTCAACAGTGTCTCATTAGCCACCTGATCAAAACGTTTCATATCAAAAGTCTACAGCAGTCCTTTTTTAAACTTGCAGCCAAACAAAAGAGACGTGCCCTTTTTTGTGCATTTCAATTTTGCTCGATTTGATACCCCTCCACATTAGTATCTGGGATGTGGCGACGGAGCATGAAAAGAGAAAGCATGAAACAGAAAAGTTACATGTAAGTGACTACAGAGAAGAAAACACACCTTTACAGAGTCAACAGGACTGAACACAGGTAAAAAAAAGATATTCAGTTTGTAGCTTATATGCAATCCATGAAGCAGGATGAGACAATTGTGGCTGTTTGCATATTTGCTCTTCAGTTCTGAACTTATCTGAACATTTTAGTACCTAATGATTGACCTTTAGTCTGCTTTCCTTTATTGGACAGATCTTTTGGGAGGGTTGTTACATGTTCCCCATGCAGCATGAAACACTCAAACACACATTGCATGCAGGTGTCAGCATTTTATCAACCATGTTTAATGCACACCAACACAATTCTACCACAGAACATGTCATAATCATTTGAGAGGCTGAATGCTAATGCTTAAAATGAATTTTGTTTCAATTTCATCCCTTTAAAACATCTTAAGCATTCCTGCTGTAAACTGCTGTTGGGTTCAAACAAAGTAATGTTTTCTTGTTTTACAAACAGACCCTTTGGCACTAATATTTAAATATTCATATTGGGTTTTCTGAACATTCAGTAATTACACAGTATTATTGGATTCCATGTGATCCTGCTTTGTCCTGTCACGATCACTGAATGCAGAGTTCATTCACCTTTCTTACACCCTTTAAACTTTTCTTTTTTCATTTTTACGTAACAATCAGAAATGCCAAAGTATTGATAGAGATTTTCGCTAAGTTGGATTTACATCTCTACATTTAGCTTCATCCTCTGTACCAGTTCCTGTTGGCCTCTTTATTGGCTCTGCTTTTCCAGCCTGATCCGTTGAGGTTTCACAGACATGTCTTGTAGGGTTTGCAGTTGCTCATATTGTTTCCATTTATGCTCTGTTCAAAACTTGGGATACTCTTTTATAAACTCACCCTGCTTTAAACATCACTAAACATTACCCCAGATTTTTCTTTTAGTTGCTGTTTGCTCACCAATGTTAACTCTAATGTTAATGCTGAGACCCAGTCTCACTCACTAACCGTACCTCGACCAAAGGTGAAATATTTTAAGAGGTTCATGGAACTCTGTGATCTATTTGTTGCTGTTGACTCTCTGATTTTCTGCTGTTTCAACCGCTTAACGTGACCAAACTCTGCTCACAGACAATTGCTTGATTCTCATCAAGGTTATATACAGCCAGTTAGTACCTGATGGACAGCAGCATTCCTCCTCCTCCCAGTAACATCTTACCAGGCTCTTAGGTTAATATACAGTATAGTCCTTTCTTTGGAAAGGTTACAGCCAGCTTGTCCATTTTTCTTCCTTGAAGCTGCTCTCAGAGATATGAAATACAATAGAAACTGTGAAGGTGTTTTTTATGTGGTTAATGAGTACACTAGTATGAGTGCCTCACAGTTTATGGTTTGTTCCATAACACAGCCTGAAAAAGTGAGGCTGTGCTAGCTTCTTTCCAAAGACTTCTTTTGGGGGAAGAGAGAATAAAGCAAATCTGACAAGCTCTCCAACAGCGAATTTGCTCCCCTTAAAAACAATGCCGCTCTTGCCTTCCTCATGGTCACATTGATTTGTTCTGGGTGACAATGCAGGCTGCTGTGAAATCACCCCAGCACCATTGATCTCAAGGAGAAGAGGAGGAGAGGGAATGAGAGGCTGGCGACAGAGCAACATGGGAAAAAATCCACAGCTTGCCCTCTTCAACCTTAACCAGTAATAAAATGAAGGCCTAGGCTGCAATCAGATCAGCCCCTGCTGCACTCCTCCAGCCGCTGCGCTCTGGTGGAAGTCTGGGCTTTGATTTGTTTTTTGGAGGCCCGCACATGCTGTTTGATTTGCTATTGTGGCTCGCCATGTTTCACATTATCAGCTGAACTCTTTATTGCTACTGTTTTCCATGCCAGAAGCGAGGCTGTTTTTATCTCATACAGGCCTCTGATTAATCTTCCCCCCTCTCTACTGGCGTACTTTAATCTTGAATAGGAGATATCTGATTCTCCTCGGCTATTGAGGAAGATCAAACTTTAATGGAACAAGGAACTGCACATCATGCTAATCTCCATCTCTCTGCATTTTGGTTGACTGCGCTCCCTTGGGCTTTGTAGCTTTCTGCAGAAGCAGGAAATACATCAGCCAGATAAGATGTTTTCTCTTCATGCTTTGGTAATTTATTCCCTGTCGACTTTGGCCACCATTTCACGTCTCTGCTGTCTGACTACCTGGTTGAAGGACAGAAACGTGTAGAAGAAAGGAAAGCAACAGACATTTATGCTTTAATTTTACTGTTTCTTTATCACAGTTTATTGGCCTCATGATGGTTTTCAAGCCCTAAAGGTTTTTTCCATCATTCTTTTGCTTTGGTTCTTTGTCTTTTCTTGTGGATAAACTGGACGCATCTCAGCAAAAGCCCATTAGTGAACATTCAGGCAAGAGAGGTGCTTCATCTGCAGGCTGTGACTTCAAGTCCAGATGAATTAAAATGCCATGTTTTAAAAATAAACCACTTTGTGTTATCTTCTATCCGCATAATCAAAAAAAAAAAAAACATTATTAATATTGACCTTTAAATTGACAAAAGTTGGGTTAGAATAGGAAGAACCAAGATTTCTGTCTCATCCATCAGAAGTCAGTCAGTGTGCTCCATAGCCCTGTGCTCTTCCTTGCTCCAGCTTTATTCATGGACAATATTTCCGACTCATTTCCTAAACACTATAAGTTATATAGTGACTTCCATTTTCTCGGAAATTGTATTTTTAAGGTTTCCTGTCGGAAATCCAACAAGATAACCCCCGAGTAAAAACTCTTGACTGGAAAAGTTCGAGGTTTGCCAAACAGCCTCGAGATTACCATCCAATATGGCTCCCTGGCATAGAAAAAAAGAAGTGAAAGTTGAATGTATACACTATTCATTAACCCTTCTGTTTGTATCTCATTAAACCAAGGGAACATGTAGATCTTTACCATCTCTATTTGTCAGGATGTTTCTTCTGTAAATGAACACATTAGAACAATAGCAAGTAACAAATCCCGCTGCTTTTCCAATCACATATAGGACACGTTCCACTCAGAGGTGAAGTAGTGAAATACAATGCACTATTTACTTTACTTGGTGGACTCAATAAATGAATGCTTCAAACTAGCTCCAGGTTTTAACTGGTGCCACTGTGTGCAGAATGGATGATTAGGAGACCGAAGCTTTTCAAAAACACAGAATATTTTAAACAACTTATGAACAAAATTGTTGAAACATTCGGAGATGCTTACATAGATTTTGAAGATTATAAATTAAATTATTACCTTTTCATACCTTTGTAATTTTTTATTTTGAGGGAGTCATCCATCTAGGTAGTAAATGAAGGCATTAATTGGTGTATCACTGACTGACACTGAGCTGTTACATCATCCAGACCAACAAAAGTAAATATTGAAGTTTTTGTATGATATGTTCCCTTATGAGGAAATAAATGTTCTTTTGAGTTGTGCACCAGATGGTAACTTGACAGAGATGATCATAACAACAGTCTAACTTTGGCAAAAGCCAATCTCTCAGCTCATGTTTAGTGTCATCCATCTCTTTGTCGTTGTTTGCCCAGTAAGAGCTCTGTTAGCAACCACTCCTCTTTCTTTTTTAGGAGAGGTACAGTAGTTGTTCTTTAGCTGTGCAACACCAGATTTTTTTTTTGTTTCATGCTGGGAGTTGTGCGGAAAACTGTTTAATTAAAACATGAAACATTAATTTATGTTTCTTAGCATTTCAGCCCTCCTGCAGGTATATGCACCAACCCTTTCTGTAATTATTGACCAGCTCCATATTCAGCGCCTTAGGAAAAAGACGCCTGCTGCATGAATGTATCAAGGTTCGATGCTTTTGATTACACCACAGGCTTTTTAGGAACCATGCACTGACTGTCGCCTTTTTTCTCTCACATTCTCCATTATGCTGAGTAACAGGGCACATAATGCTGACCAGCGTCCAAACCACGATAGGCTCTATGCATTTTGTTACAAATGGATAACGCTTATGGGGTGTCACACCTCCTGCAGATGGTTTGTGTCTGTGACAAAAAGAGGCTATTACCCAATTCTGTGGCCATTGCTGTAAGGTAATGAAATTTCCACTGACTGGAGAAAACAATGTTGTCTGGTCCGGAGCTGTAATTGCAGAAGCCATCTCGCCGTATATATATTTTTTTGTCCTCGCCTGATTTTGTTGTGAATGTGGGACGATTTAATAAAACTCCGGAGATTTTTATCATTTATTGCCAGGCTTGACAGCTGCATGAGGGAAAGTAAGCCGAGGCATGCACAGATAAAACTCATTCTTTTTATGAATTTCAACCATGCTGGAGACCATTAACAACAGAGCAGGCATATGACCCACAGGGATATATTTATATGTATGCATAAGGTTCCAGCAGGTCAGATATATTGTTAATATAAAAGCACCATTTCCTCTTTCTAAATGGAAGAGTACCTTGGAATTTCCGTCATTTTCTCCTATGTTATTGTTTATATCGGGATAGGGTAGAAAATCCATGGGATATTAGGCCTCCAGGGCAAGGAGCTTCTGTGTGCCTGCTTCCACTCACACACAAAAACATAGAAATGTTGACATGAGGACACGTATGGACACATACACACACATACACACACACACTCATAGCCCTGTTTTATTACCTCCTGCCTGCTGCTGGAATTGCTTTCCTCCCTCGAGTGAGCCAAGCAAAGCCGGCTTTATTGTGTTAACCTATTTGTGTGTCAAGAGCGATTGCAGCGTTCTTTATCTCTGTTTGTATTCGGACGGGGAGACGGCTGAACGGAGCGAGGAAGAGGTAGAGAGAATAGCTGAGCGAGAAGGGAGGAGGCAGCTGAGACTGCTTACAGAGGCCAAGCGAGCCGCTGAAGTTTAGACGGATGGCCGGTCACCTCGCTCCACTCTGGAGGATAATGACTGGTTGCTTAGCAATGACCCACCCCCACCAACTCCAGGCTTCCGTCCATTTTTCTTTTCTAATAGAAGATTTCATAAATAATTATAGCAGCATGTTTTTTG
Organism: Jordanella pulchra; assembly: GCA_034780135.1. NCBI lineage: Eukaryota > Metazoa > Chordata > Actinopteri > Cyprinodontiformes > Cyprinodontidae > Jordanella > Jordanella pulchra. The sequence continues at coordinate 9,893 of JAUZNJ010086777.1, forward strand.
TAGCAGGGATGGATGAGAGTTTTAGTCGGAGATGTGGTACTTATCAACTCACTCTTCTGACTTATGCCAGCTGCTGATGGATGCTGGTGTGTTTATATCCGCTCTGTTGGTGGAGTTTGACCAGGATTATGACAAGGCCAAGCTCTATTTCCAGTTAGATCGCTGCAGCTCTCCAACCTTTGACCCGTGTAATGCTACAGTGACAGCACTGAACTCAGATGCAGGAGCAAATACTCGCAGCCACATATTCATGCTTTTCTGATGGTTCACCAGAGGCCTGTGAGTGTAGCTTCTTGCAAGCTCTCAGGTTTATTAACATTTTTATTGAGTTGAACAAATTGCTGACCTTTTGTGGCATAATGAATAGGCTTTGCTCGCTCAGGACACATTTGAGTTTTGGCACGAGTGACTGGCATCACTCCAGGCTGTTAGACTCATGATTTGTTTATTCAGCAGGTGTTTAATGCTGTGGAGTGTTTTCAACATTTCAGCTGCTTTTCAGCCTCTCTTTGCCTTATTACTCAAACTGGTGATATTGGCTCTAATCTGCAATGCTCTTTTTTGCAATTCTTCATATATTAATGCATTTATCCTAGATAAATGGCAAACACTGATTTTTGTTTCTATTCTTTACATGCATTAAAACTTTAACTATTTTGTTTGCTTAAAACATCAACTGACAATATGCACTTCAACACATGTACTTCCTTCACTTTTTGTTGGATTTTAAAGTATCATTGCTTTTAAAGAGCTAACAAGACTTTTATCTATTTAAAGAAAAAATGAAATTTGTCATTGGGAGTAATGATTAGTACATATTTATTTTAGATGAGTTTGTTCAAACAGCTAGATAACATCTCAACAATATGTAAACATGACACAGATTTAAACAACAGGAGCTCATAATATTTAATTTCTTTACATTGTTGTTTGTTTGCCTGTTAGCAACTTTACAGAAAAAGTTATGGATGGAAAATGTTCACAGAAGGGGTGTATATTATGCACTGACAAATGATTACATTTTAATATTTTTATTTTTAGAATAACACTCTGCCGTGGATTTAATGTTGTTAATGTGATGTTGAGTATTTGTGCTGATTTAATTATAGAGGAGCATTGTATATTTATGAAATATGAAATATTATAACTACTGATAATTACTGTCTTTAGTCCCTCAGTGGGCAGAGCCCACCCCCCCCCCAACGACCAGTGGTCAGTGTTTTTTGCAGATCGCGAATGTCTGTGCTACTACTATGCAGTATGGTAGTAGAGGATGGCAGCTGTATCAGATGAGTTGATTGTGAGTCAAACTGCAAGTCCTGGACAAGCACATGAATGGACAACCTCTGAGGCCGTCAAGATTTATTCCAGCTAAATTAGCAGCTAAAAGAAGGGTCCCCCCTCTGTCTACCTGTTAGGACCTTTTGAACCAAAAGTCTCACCAGCAGCTTTCTGAAAACAGTTGGTTGCTCTGCAGCCACTTTGCTTTTGAGCTACGTCCAGCTTGATGTAGCCGGCACTGCTGTCGTCAAAGCTGAAAATTTACTGAGCTTTGATCAGAGAGAACAACTGAGCAGAAAGCAACCAGTCAGTGTGGAAACAAAGCTCTGTTAGAAGTCCCACACTGCTCACTGAATTACAACATCTCTTATCACGTTTCTCTCTATTACTGATTGTTTGCCCCTCTGTGTCACCTGGAGGTAGCTCTATTGGTGTTTTTTTTACCACAACATAGAAACTTTATTTCAGCTGATGGGACAGCAGCATTGCATTTCATAAATAAGTGGTATCTGCTTGTCATTTTACAAACTTAGTCTCCGTTGCGTTGTACGCTGCTGTGGATGAGATGGTTTCAGACCACAGCTTTCCTGGTACCTCTTCTGATGAGCAGGAGTGACTTACAATGTGTACCCAGCATGTGAGTTTGGAAAGTAGCTGGTAGAGCCCGATTTCAAAGACGGGAGAGTTGGGAACCAATCAGAAAACACAATAAAGAAAAGATCTTAGAGCAGCCAGTTGTTGAGATTGTAATGATAATTACAGGTCTTATGGTACATAATAAAGCACATCATTAAAATATTGTGACCATAATCTTGATTTATCATGGTTACAGAAAAAGTGCTTTTGCATTATGGAGGGACGCATCCCACGCTATCAGTAGTCCGGTCTGTTTTACACCGTACCATTAAGCTTTACTGAACTGACTTACGTACCATGTATGAAGGCTGGCCAGGCTACCTGGTACCAATACAGGGCGTGGCTGTAACTCCTATTACAAGTTTTGCTTAGAAAACCACCATAACCCTTGCTGCAGATATTGTGATTTGACAACTTTCTACTCCAGATAAGTAACTTTTACTGATAACTTCACAAAAAGCATCTAAAAGAAAATATCCCTTTAAAGAGCATCAGCCGTGTCTGATTTTTTTGCCCATCTGTGCTCTCTTTTCATATCCTGCTCAGTGCCATCTTCCCTCATCCCGACTCATGCACCAATGGTAAAATTGACAGCTTTACACGTCCTGGGAACTTCAGACGAATAAAATAAACATGCGCACACACATCCACACATTTTTTTTTTTTTTTTGCGGCATGCTTCTATGGCTGCATCTAGGAACAGCTGTCCAGCTGTCACGGCAGCCAACTAGTCAGCCACTCTCCAAGGCAACATCTGTAGAGACTGAACGCACAAGGGCAGCCTGCCGTTCTCAGCTCATCCCCAAAGACCGAGGAAGTATGTCAAGCCTTTTGGCTGCACATTACCACTGACCACATCAACCGTATCGCTGGCTTTTGATTGAGAGTTATCTGCTCCTGTGCCACCTTAATAAGCTCTGCGACGCCTCAAACTGCCAGTCACGTTGTCACAACCGTTCTTTAAGACAAAACAGTTGACTGTGTGGGGGTAAAAAAAAAGACAAAGAACACAACCCATTATCGTATCCATTAATAGTCATCTGCCTCTGTATGGCTGTGTGTGCACATGTGTGTAAACAAAGTCCCAGCGAGCAAGGTGCAATGGCCTGGAACTGACGAGAACCCACTGGGAGAGACTCTCCTTGATGTAGCCCACCCCTCCCCGCTCCTTTCTCCCCACCATCTTTCTCCTCCTGGCAGAGAAGGGATGCTGAGGCAGGCGGCAGAGGGGCACGAAGCCATGTGAGTGGGGAGATGAGCAGAGCTGCGGTCCCCTCTGTCAGCCACAAACTAGGATCAGGCAGATCACATGGGACTCTCTCCTGGGGAAAAACAAAGGGAACAAGGGGGGAAGCAGCTGTTTAGTGTTTTTCTCCTACTTCCTCGGCAGCTCACTTCTATTTTTCTCGCTCTGTCATCTTCTTCGCGGCTGTCATTAGCTTTTGTTGTGCATTTTTAAGGATACTTTTGCTTGCAGTTTTTGCCTTTATTTGATTGAAGCAAAAATATTAGACAGATGTGAGGAGAGAAGACAAGTAACAAAGTTCCCTTAGCTGGATATTTAGACCCTGAGTGGGCCCACTGTCATGCTCTATTTAATGGATTTTTTTTAAAACTAAGGAAATACTTTTAGCAAACATGGGTGAGATTAACATTCCCCCCTCTAAACATGTTACAATCATTCCTAAGCCTCTTTATGGATCTCTTAAGAACTATTAAACCACTTGAGGGCCTTTCAGGCACAGAGACAGCTGCAGATTATTTCAAACTGCGGGCAAAATTTGATGGATCCTGTTTACTGGAGCTGACAAAATGGTTTGGTATTTCTAGTTAAGTATCTTAAACTTGTGTTTTAGTAAGCTATCTCTATCTGTGCAGCCGGTGGTAACTAGGGATTGAAAGGAAAATTGAACAGAAGATACAGCACTCAAAATTTAACAAAGAGATTTGTTTATTTAAAACTATAAATGCAAAAAAAAAAAAAGCGAAAAATCTCTTGAGTTACTCTGTTAAGTTGAAAGTTGACTATAGTATTTTTTTTTTTATCGGTTTGCCAGAAGTTGCATTGACCTCCACCATCTTTTATCTTATATTTCTAGCTCTTGGCTGTTTCTGTAATAAACAAAAATGACAATAATAAAGAAAAGATAATAATAATGATTACAGAAGGACGGACAAAATGCAAAAAAATTCTGAACACTCTTGAAACAATTTCAGGAACATCAAATTCCCTACGGTGTGCATCTCACTTCGGATCTTTTCCAACACTGAATATTGTTTATATTGTGGACTGAAAGGTGTGGAAGCTAATATTCCTGTATGTTACCTGTGCCATTATTACCTCCGCCAAGGAGGTTATGTTTTCATCGGCGTTTGTCTGTTTGTCTGTTTTCAAAATAACTTGAAAAGTCTCAGGCGGATTTTGCTCAAATTTTCACAGAAGGGGCGTATTATAACCATTGATAAATGATTAAATTTTGGTGATAATCTGGGTCCAGTGTGAAGGTGGAGGTCACAATATGTCGGGGGAATGAGCTGCTTGGCGGAGGTCTGCGCTCTCCGAGTACTTTTCTAGTTCTTAACATAACTTGTGGCATTGGCTTTGTTCTCATACTTAATGATTTAAGGATTTTCCAAGGGTGAAATGTCATTGCTTTGAGATACACATTGATTTCTGTATTTATAGGAAAGTAGGTTGTGCGGTCAGCGTCACTTTAAGTTTTAACCATGCAAGGACGAGTTCTACCTCATTACCAAAGATCCTGCCACATAAACAACTAAAATGTGATAGAGGCTCCTTATTTTATGTAAACAAGTCTTTCTTTAGTTACCCTGGTCAGGTCAAAATGGCATTTCAAGAACTTCTTCCTTTCTTGCTTAAAAATATGAGTCTCAAAGAATGGATTGACACTTGGCAGAATTTGAATCACATATTCTAAAATCGGGATAAACATTAATACCTATGTTTATTCACATGTTAACTTTTGCTAAAAGAAGGAGAAATAATTGTTTTAATATTGTTACATCCGTATGAGTAGCTACATATTCTGTCATGTTGGAGGAGAAATGCCTGCAAACCTAAATTCCATCTGGCTGTGGTGCAATCTCTGCACACAGTCATTTAAAATGGTCCTCGTCCAATTTTTGACAGCAAAATCGCCTGTTCATGACTTATTGTTTTATCATTTAAATTTCCCCCATTGATGCCTGCCTCGATGATTGACAGCAGGGCTGGAAAGCTGCAGCTATCTCAATCGAGCCACGGCAGGCAGTTGGTAACCGGGACAATGGTCTCTCCTCTTTGCCTTGTTTTCACACGTTTTCTGCTGTCACTGAAACCTCACTGATTGCTTCTTTGCCAAGACAGCATCCTATTAATCTTTTAAATAAGAGCCGCCGCCCAGCAGCATTGTTTGCTTAGAGCCAGGAGGACCTTGTGAGACTAGGCTGAAAAGGGTAAAAAGAAAGCGACAGCCGGGGTTGAATCAGGTCTCATTGTAGAAGGGAAAGGCTCCCTAAAACAAACATTAGAAATTTAATAGCGCTATGGTGTTAAGGTCTTAATATTGCCAGGACTCTCTGGCCCTACCTGATAGTTGCGTGGGCTCTGTTGTCCCCTGTCGCTCTCAGCTTTGTCTCTCTGGGTGTATTTTGTGCTTTTACCAGTACTGTGGCACTCTGAGTAAAAGCGTCTGTGTTTATGGCCCTTTTCCTTTTTTCTGGGTACTTATTGATCTCTTCTAAGCGTGGTTGGAATGGGCTTTATTTTCTTCAATTCTGGCCTCAAATAGCATAACAGCAGCATATTCTGAAATGGCAACCCATTGATGTATTTTGATGTGACCTATAGAAGGTAGAATACGCTTTTGTGCTATGTGCTTGGCTGACAATTTGTTTAGAAAGAAATAATGCTGTCCTTGACAAGTATTTTTTTTCAGTTATTCCACCTTGAAAAGCCATATTCCACTTTGATTTCATCAAGCTGGCTTTTGTGTTTAATTATGTGTTATTTGTGGTAGGAAGTCTTTTTGTGAGACTTTCTTGTCAAGTGGTTGTAAATGAAGAGTTGCTGCAGGGCTTCTGACACCCTCTGCTCTGTAATGAGTGCCTTCCTGTGCAAAATAGCCCCATAAACCAAATCTCTCAGGGCTGAGGAACATGTGGCAGGAGTATTTGGCGTCTCGCTCAAAGGAATGTTTATGGCATACAAGAAATGCTAGGATCACTGAATACTACTATCCAGGCTTTTTGTCTCCACTCCGGCCATGGAAACCCAGTGAGGCAGGGCAAACTAGATGACTAATAGACTCCCAGGTCAGAGCCACATGATAGCAGCATTGCTGGTCAATGGAAATGGATATACTTTCCCCCAGAGCGAGCTTACTCCTTTGCGATCATCTGTGTGGTCATGGCTCGGTGCATGTCCGCACACATGACTGACTGTGCACAGAGCTATTCAAAGCTGTCTGTGGTCCAGAGTTTCTATTTCATTTTGAGAAGAAACACACAAAAAAATCAATTAACCAGTTATACATTCAGAACAATGTAACATCATAGTAATGTGGACTTTTGGAAAGTTATTGAGCTTCTCTAGGAAATAGCGTGTTGTGCTTTTAGGAATGTAATTAGATCTCTTTTTGCTGATGTTAAATGTATATTTATTGTCAAATTAAAGTCAGTTTCACTAAGCATCATCCGCCTTTGTTATTATCAATAAGACTATTTCTTTTTTTTAATTAATATTATTCGTAAACGTTATAGTAAACTTAAGTAGCTCTAAGTTTAACTTTGGGTGTAGCACTAGCATATTAACTCTAAATTTGCTGGAATTAATGGGAGGACTGAGGATATTATTTGGTGATGGCGAGTGTCTCAAAGTGTGCTGTTAAAGCAGACAGAGCAGCTGATCGTTCTCAGTGTCCAGCCTGTTCCTGTGATTTGCCTTCACTTGAACCGGATCTGAGAAGCCACACCTATGGAGATGGCTGCATGTTTGCAGCCTGAATTTCAAGGGAATGACGCTGATAATCACAGAGCAGCACCAGAACCTGGTTTGGCTCATCTTTGTGAATTTCACATGGCAGGCCCACTAACTGACTCTCAGGATTGTTTTACATTGTTTCCCTGTTAATCCTAAAAAGGGTGTCACCATCCCTTTGTTTGCTATTCTATTTTTTATCTTACCTTCTTTGCTGCAAAAGGAAATTTATTACCAACTAATATAAGGGCAGTGTCTGATTCTATGACATTGAGCAAATAAATAGAAAGTTCTTTTTGCTTTATTTGCCTTCTGATTCTTGAAACGTACACCTGACTGTGTGACTGTCAGATCTGTGTGCACAGGGATATCTGTATGTTTGGGTACAAATATTGCTGTCTTAAATCCTCTTCTCTACATGAATCCAATCTTTGTCGGCAACCAGCCGGAGTGCCTCACAAGTAGCCACAAACCTTCTACCCTGCGTCCAGCATTTCGAAAGGAAACATTTCTCTCAGTTCCTCTGCTTTTCAAAGTGCTCACATAGCTTGACTGTCTTTCAAAGCGATACCCCTCCAACTCCACCTCCTGCCTGACCCCTCCTTCTTGAGACAGCACTCTTGACCTGCTGCCCTATTGTTTCCAGGCGGGGATGGATGGGGAGCCGCCTCTGCCGGCGCGATCCTTCACTCAATAGCTGCTCCATCTGTTGACTGCGTGACTCTTGGTTAGAAGCGGGGATTTTGCTCCGTCTGTGCAGGGTGTGAAAGGCTTCCTGAATGAGGCTTTAAAGCAGCAATAGAGGGGTGTTGTGATGCTTCACACACCCCACCCTCTGCCCATCATCGGCCCAACACAGCCGGCTGGGTGTGTGCAGGATGAGAGGCCTCCATTGTGCTTGTTCACAGGCCCTCGGGCAACAGGGTCACCTTGTCCCCAAACAATCGTTGCCCTCACTGGAATTGTTGGCATTGCATATCTGTGTTAGCATGTGTGTGTCAGTATGTGTGTGCTTGCATGTTAAGGGGAGGGGGTAGTATCGGAGTATTAGAATGCATCATCAAAATGAGGACAGAGGCTTTGCCCGTGAGGAACATTTATCTAACATCTCTGCTGTTCACATCAGGGCAGCCTGTCTGTGACAGGGGTTCAAAGGACGTCACAGAAACAGTAAGGGCTGCTTTACAGGTCAAACTGCTTCCAATGAAAATTTAGACCTAAAGAAACAACAATGTCTACTCTGTATCTACGTACAGACAGCTCTGTAGTCCGAACCATAGTTTTTATTTCCTCTTGTGGAGTCGAGTTTCTGTGTGGTGAAATGTTTGAGAGCTGCTTTCAGCTCCTGATCCTAGTCTGCTGGTGGTTTATCGTTTTCAACTGTGGTTGAAGGGAACAAAAACAAAATCTGTGGGTGTTCAGACAGCAGCCTCACTTTAACCCTCTGTGTATGTGTTTGAGCTGTTTTTTTTGCTTGTTGTTTTTTTTTTGCATGTTTGACATCAAACATATGTAGTAATTGTCCTTTTTGGATCCTTTTCAAAGTCTTTTAAATTATCTTATTTTTTATACATTTTCTAGAGGACTTCATTGAAAATATATAGAAATATTATTCATATTTAGTATTTTGATTCCAAACAAGTGGGTCCAATCTTGCAAGACTGTAATGGAACATTAATTTATGTCTAAATCTAATCTGGTCATTATGTCACACCGCAGATAAGCACAGTAGCTGCAATTCCCAAAATTATGAAGTTTTTTTTTTTTACATTGATCCTGATAGATAATCAAGGTACATTTTTCTTGAGTACACATTTTACAACAGAATTTGATCCAGCCTAGGGTGTCTTTTAAGTTGGATACTTTGGTGGCTTTTTTCAGCCCTTTGCTTTAAGATAGTTCCTATTATCAGCAAAGAAGATTTTACATTCAGTGGCTCTAGGTGTTTAGAAAGAAGTCAGAGGACAGTCCTTACAAGCAAGAGACAATGATGTGAATTCTGTTATTATTTATCTTCTTACTTTAGAGGTTCTGAAGATAAATTAAAATCATCCAAAAGCAGGTAAAGTCTCAAATAACAGAAGATTAGAAATCAGCCTAAAAATTCAGATCAGTAGATCTTTACAGGCTTCATTTGTTATTTCTCTACCCACAGTCAGAGCTTCCATCTCTGAGGGCTTTATTCAACACGTTACAGGATGTCCTCAACATACCTTCACCTCTGCTAAGATTAAGATTAAAGTAAAAGACTCCCTATCCTGTCATCATTTCTTCAAATTGAGAAAACAAAAGAAGCGAGCAGCAGACGGAAGTATTTTCAGGCTCAGAGCCCCCTCTGCAGATGAGACAAAGTTGAAGGAGGAGGGGGGTTGTTGAGAGAAAAGAGCATTGGTTGAAAACTGCAGTGACAGCAGAATGAATAAATTGAAAAATTCTCTCATTGTAAATTGTCTATCGCTCGAGACAAACGATCTGATAGGCGAGCAGCCCGGGTTCCCGACGCATCCGTCCCAATAGAGCTGTGAATAACTGGTCTATCTCCACACTGCTTAGCACTGGCCCCGCACTTAATAATTCATACTGTGTGAAATATTTTTCCTGGTACAGATATGCCAAAGAGCTGCCGCCAGCAGGCGGGGGTGTAGAGAAAGGTGTCCCTGTGGTGCTAATTTGGGGGGGATGGTGACGTGCATAGATTTCTAAGGGGCTTGCAGTTTAAAAGGAGATGCCTGAGACACTTTTATTCTGTTGTATTCTCAGTTATTAGAAAGAGCAAAGCTCGAGATTCAAGAAGTGAGATATTGGCATTTAAAAGGATAGTTTGGCATTTTAAAACTAAAAAAAAGCTTATTAAGTATGCAGTAAAATCTTATAGGCAATCAATATCTTGCCTATAAGTCTATTACCATGTATATTATATTAGAATCAGCTCATCACAGAGGCTGAAACCACCCAATCTTAAAAAGTTTCAAACTACAAAAAATTTGTAGTTTGTGAAAAAGTTTTATAAATTTGTAAATAATCAGCAGTTTTGCATTAGGTGCTTATCTAAACCAATAACTATTATTTTATACAAAAGATATGCAGGTAGCAGGAAGTGCATCATTGATGATCTTCCTTTACTATGAAAAAATTTGAGTGAATATAACACAATTAAAAATAGAAAAAAATGATTTTCTATTTGGGATTATGAGTATCTATTGGAGGTGGTGCATCCCATATTATGTTCCTGTATGAAAAGCATCCAGTAAATAGAACAAGTAATGCATTTTGGTACTAAGTAACTGTCAGAGGCCACTGCTTCATAACTCTAGATGTACTTTTAAATAGCTATTCTTTTCCTCAGTTTTTCTAAATAAATAATTTGTGTCCATATGATCTGTTTGATGCCACTCGAGTACAAACAAGAAAAAAGTAATACTAAAAACTACTTTGTCTTTAACTACTTAAAAGTTTTTAAAAAGTACATTTTGATTATAATTAGGCTTCATCTTAACTGTGTGCTTCAGTTCTCTGTGTTTTCTTTGCCCTTTCCTCTGTAGCATTCATTCTGCTTATGTTTAGTAAGGAATATAAAAACTACGGGAACAAAACAAAACAGATGTGGAATAACCCACAAAAACAGCTTTATTTTTATTGTGGATTCACAAACAGAATGCCAGATTGGGCATTTGCAAAGTAAATGGATTTTTCATCTCCAAATATATTCATTGCACACTTTTATAACCAGACCTTTCAAAAATCTGTTTTTTAAAACCACAGATTTCACTAAAGGTGCCTATACAGAGCTTGGATCTCTGATTTTTTACTTACGTGTGTGATTGTGTGACTCTGGTTTCATGTAAAGTAGTTTAAAAAAGCAAATATTGTTTAACTGAACTCAGTGTTAAACATTTTTATGCTGCCTTACTTTTGCAACAGGCGGTTAGTTTTACCAGGAATCTTTTACATATTCTCAGTAGGGGTTTAACTTAGGAAGATCATTTGTGGCCTGCTGCCCCAAGTCTTTATTTCCAATCTAAATAACGCCTAGAGCCAAAGCGTGGTTTAATGGTTTAAAGGTTTATAAAACAGAGTAAACATAAATCTCTATGGTACTTTAGTGACAGGAGTCGTTTTAAGACCGTAGAAATCTGCTTTGAACTCGTCCCTTTATTACACTTACTGTTAGATTTGTCTTCTTAAATAATGTAAACTACAGCTTCAAATAAATAAAGTTGCCAAGAGATTTGTTTACAGATGATAACTGCTTATAATCTTTAACTGAAGTTGACCAAAAAATGAACTATCCCTTTAACTTGTAGCTGATCTTCCTTAACAAAAAAAGAAAGAAACCCAAAGAAAGAGCTTTTTTTGTCAGACTAAAATATCCTACGTTTTCAGACTGTTGGGACAACATGAGCTTCTGAGCAGCTAAGTAGTTTTTGCTGTTTGAGTGTTTTGGTCAATCAGCAGGTTGTCCGTGGACACCTGCTTCATTTCCTACCATTTTTCCCTCCTATTAGGTGACTCCACCTGTCTCCGACTCCTTTGGGAGTTCTGCTGCCAAGAAGCAACTATTCCTGACCTTTTTGTCCCCTTTCATTCATAGCCCACCATAGCAGCAGCCATAAAGCCCTGCTCTTGTGTGGGTGCACCGGCGTGAGCAGTTATGTGCTCAAATGTGACAGTGTCATATTGCCATGTGCGGTTTTGTGTGACCCTTTCTGTAGCTCAGTCCTGTACAAACTGGGTTTTTATGGTGCGCATTCAGGCCCTGATACCAATTATGCAAACTATTAAAAATTTAAGGAGGACAGTCTTTTATAATTTAATCCTAAAGTAATAGAATGTATTAAAAATGTATGAGCTGAGCTTTATAGATGGAGCTTGAATTAGTGTCTATCAAAGACTCCAGTCAAGGATGCAGTGGGAATGGACAGCAGGAGTGGTGGTATTGCCTCATTATTCAAATAGGATATTATTACCATAGAGCAAGAGTCCCTCAGAGCTGAGGCAAAGGCTTGCTGGTCACTGGGATCATGAACACAGAAAGATTTCTCCTTTATGGGTGAAACCAAACCTGATTCAGAATCCTTTTATGACTTTCACATAAAAGATTTGAAGTGACATGTGATTTGTTGTGGTTTAAAGCAGTGTGCCGCTGAATGCTCTCTGTCGTCTCTGGTTTCTCCTGTCTGTTGTTTCACTCGGGATTGTTTCTTGTCCTTACTGAAAGCATGTAGAAGGTGTTCGAGCGTGAAAACAGGAAGCCTGCAGTGTTGTAACTTAATGGCTTATGCTGCAAGCAAGGGGCAGCCGTCTTCTTGTTGTTGTTGTTTTTTACCGGCCTCACCGCTCCTACCAAACTTCCTGAACAGGTCTGAATTTCCATCTTATACATGCTACTTTCTTTTAAGTTAAAAGCCACCTTATTTGCATTGCTTTGTTTTCTCTGCGGCTCACTGTTTTTCCTGCATCACTGCTCTCAAGGAGCACAGATTGCTGAATTAGTTCTTTGTTGTGTGATTTGCTTCAGTTATTAAAGGTAGAGCGCTGCCTTGATCCAGATAGCCTAACAGACTCTGGAAAAAAGCTCTGCGGTTATTAATGTGGTGCGGGAAGTGGATTTAAAAAGCCAATAAAAATTGGAATCCTCATGAAGCTTATATGGATCTCAAGTTCTGCCTCAGAGGTAAATTCCTCGCCTTTTTGATGTAATGGCTGCCTGTTTATGGAATAAATCCAAGAAGCTTAATCGATCATCTCCGTGGAAAGGTCAAGTGAAGAAGCTCTGGTGTTTGAAGTGCTTATCCTGTGGAGGAGTGCCAGAAATGTGACACCTCCTTATGAGTGGGCGGTGGCAAGCAGATTAGTGACGGACAGGGTGGCCCAGGGGGATGATTTAGGGAGATTCGGCTCTAAATACTCTGTGTATATCAGAGAGAGAGAGAAACTATAAGCTGCCTTCATCCAATCCGTACTTTCAACGGAAAAGCATATTAGTATATTCAAATCAGATTTACAGGAAAAAAGGTTGAAAAACTGTAAACAGAGAGGTCAAAGCTACAGCTGAGGAAAAAAAGCTTCTGTTACTTCCTAAAACGGTGGTTTATGATCATTTGCCTTTTTCAATCTCTCTGAAGGACCTAAACCGTTTCAGAGCCAGAAAACAGACAGAAAAGAAGAATAAAAAGTCACTGCAGACCCATCTCACCCTGGTCAAAACCAGTTCCAACTTCTCCCCACAATTCCCCAAACCCATCAGATTCAGAAACAGGATCTTCCCACAAGCAATCACTTTTATTGAAAGCTTACTCACAGTGTCAGGAAAAACTCCTGTGCAGCAACCCATTAACTCTACCTCTATTCAGCTCCTGTTTACTCTTTACCACTTGTTTATCATTTCACTTCTTCAAACCTGCCAATCTTGTTCATGGCATATTTATGGGTACTCTATTCTGCAGCCTAAGGCAGATTTTTTTATTACCATTTTGTTGTAGTATTATTGTATAGGTAAACAGATCTGGGGCTTTGTATCATCCAATGTCAAAATTTTCATATCTTTACTCCTACCTGGCAAATAAAGCTGATTCTGCTTCTAAAAGGTAGAACTACACTGTTCAGACTTTTCCTTGTGTGCACTCATTCCCATTTTTGTTTGAGATTTGACCTGTTGATTCTTTTTTATTTTTAGTATTAAGGAGTATTAGCTATTTACTAAATAAAATAGCTTTGAATTCAACAAAACAAGAGCTTAACTGACTTATCAACTGACTTATTTCTTATTTACCAAAGAGTTACATAAACTAAAGAAAAGTGGATGGAAGCAAAGTGTTTTAGAGACTTTAGAGGAAGGCTGATATATTCTGATATTCATTTTTAGATTGATAATTACAGTTTTGCAATATCAACAACTCAAAGAACATCAGTTAAACATTAGATTACAGTGAAAACATTAACTATCCAGTTTTTGAAATGTGCAATTGTTCCTTGATTGTTTCTGACCAGTTATTTAAAGGTTGGAAACTATGGTTTTGGCTGATAAATGTCAGATTGATACACAAATCTGGCAGTTATCATCCATTACGTAATTATCAGTAATAGGTAATACATATGTGGTGTTCATTTAAAAGCATTTCATACAGTTTTTAATGGGGTATTTGGGTGTTTTGTGACTCCTTAGCAATTTCAACTACCATGCAAACACATCGTTTCATTGCCACAAAAACAAAGAAACAATGATTTTACCAGTTTTTATGATGTTAAAGAGCTCGACATTTGATGTTGTCCTAGAGAGCCATCAATATTAATATATATTTCAGTATGTATTTATTAATAGTAATATTGTGATTGTAAAAGTTAACTGCATCATCATGTGTTTCCCTGATGTTCTGAAACCCTTATTTAAAGAGTTATCTATACACCGGATAAGATGTTAACTCTCTTCAAAAATCCTTGACTATTGCTTTAAACTTGTTTGAGGTTACCAGTTGTCTTATCCCCCCGAAGTCAAATTAATCTGGGTAGGATGGCTGTTGGCAGCATGTGTGCTCAGAGTTGAAATAGGGCTTTCACTGCCTAATCCTCTATCCAGGGATCACTCAGTAGGGTGAAGACAATTACCAGCCTGCTTTCTCATGCTAATGAAATCTCTGACTAGATCTTACAGAAGGAGGAAAAAATAGATATGGAAGGAAGAAAGGCCAGGACAAAGGCACGGAAAGATGACCCGCCTAAAATGGGTTTTTAGATTACCATTTAATAATTGATAGTCAGCCAGTTGTAAGGGCCTGAGCTCGGGATTAAGGGAGCATTTTCTAGCAAAGAGACAGATTATGAAGTTATTTTGGTGTGTGTAATAGGGGATGGAAATTTGCTGAGACAAGACTTATGTCACCAACATATCAGCGGCTAAACTAACCCGCCTTTCACCTTTTTTATCAACTGCCTCCAGCAAGGTGTCTGGAGTGGTTTTAAATTGCATTAATATGCAGGAATTTATAGATCGGCTCCCTTGGCATTTCTGCAAGGAGGGGAAGAGAGTATTGCGGTCCCCATCTGCACTAATTACTGGGTCTTGGCAGTGCTACCTGTCTCTTGTGAAGGACAAACCACTGCACCCGAGCTGTAACACTCATGCAAGTCTTTTTGAACAGAGACATCTCAGAAGGCTTTTTACTTGATGTTTAATTCTTTGACTACCATAAAAACATCTCTGCTGGCAAACATCAATAAATTAAAAGACTATTCAAGTTCTCTCATTTAGAGTTGAGAGGAAAATGCTAACAGGCTTTACACCAGATTGTTCTGATCGTTTCATATGCATGAGAACTGTGATAGCATGTCAAAATTATATGATATGTATTCATTTATGTTATAGTGTGAGTAAATCTAAGTACAACCACCTTGGACTGATTGGCTAGCTTTGATACCTGGGAAATAAAGCAATTGTTTGAGTTAGCAAATAAAACAACGCAGCACTGATACGACTCAAAAATCATTGCGGAGGAAGTGACAATTAATCTGTAAAATGCACTGACATTGCCGCAGGTCAGGCATGCTTGCCTTTATATGTCAGTTAATATTTTTCATTTAAAATCATCTCAGTTCCTTTTCACCATCCCTTGAGTCCTGACACCTACACTTCACCTGTTAAAACATCCGACATCAGTGCTTTACCTCTTATTTTTCACTACAGGCAGCTCACTCTCTGCCAGGTTGACGGTTTCTCTGCGATAAATCTGCATGTGGTAATTCCTTAGCCTGCTGTGGGCTTTTCAGATTCCTGTATTTGTCTGTCATTCTGTCAAAGACACTTCTTGGATCACTGCTGCACAAGCATTTGCTTATGTTTGCGCCATCTGTGCCTTTAGCCAGCAGGTGATTACCAACTGCAAATTCACCTCCCACACTGTCCAACTGGATTCCCTATGCTTGCATGGTCAGGGCCAGTTTTGAAGAGGCAGAAGGATGGCAACCACTGGAATAAAAAGAAAGGCCAAGCTAATAAAAGTACAAGAAAGAGACTATACAAAGGCTTTTGTTAGTCTACTTCATTACAACCACAAACGGAAATCTTCTGTATTCAACAGCAGTCAAAATTTAGTCCATGATGATGAAGATAAGAATAAGAATGCATGGTTATCTTTTTTTCATGAATGAATATTGGACAAATCCCTGGTGTACACTGGCATTCCATACCTCTTCCTTGATAGCTTTAAATTTAAATCCACTGGACCCAACCAGAGATAAGTTATAAAACAACTCCCATGAGCCCGTGGAATATTTTATTATTCTATAAATCATTTGAAAGAAGGTAGTATAGTATAGTACATTTTCAAAATTCCTCCCAGATGTTATTTTATATAAACTGATAGGTCAGAAGAGCATTAATTAGAAACTCTGGAAGTTTGAATGTGTTACAGACATCCACAGCTCAGGTAGGACAATCTTTCGTCAGGACACCCATCGTTCCCTGATACCAGGAATGTAGTTTCTTAACACAATGTCAAGACATATGCCCTAGCTAAAGAAAAGTCTTAAAGAACCTGTTTATTCTCTGCAAAAAAAGGGCATGTAGTAGATGCAAAAAGAAGTAGTTCTGGTCTACAGCTGCGAAAATATATCAAGAAAATATACTGTTACAAAGGGTTGCATGGCATACAACAATTGTTTGCTATTATATTCAAAATGTAAGTATGCCAACGTGATATTTATGCAGTTCAGAAAGGAAAAACTGGACTTACAATTTATGTTGTCATTGCAACTTCTATGAATAATACTTCCATCTAATGATTGACAAATCAAATGCAGCCCTTTCCGAGGGGACCAGTATTTAACATCTGAACTAAAACCCTTTACACAATTTTGCGTCCGATCCGACAGAAAATTGTGTTGTAAGAGGTTGCTGTGCTTAGTGCTCATTAAAAGACGATTTTCTGCAAGGAGGCTTGCGTAGCTGCGACTGAGATAGACCCCATTTTGTTAGCCTAAGCAGGGATTCAGCAGCAGTTTAATGGGTCTGACAAGAAGAGAGACTGAATTTCAAAGTAAACACATCTGCTTTGGGGGAAATCCAAAGTAAAATCTCTGAATTTGGCAGAAACTGAACGTAATGTCCACCCAGGTCCCTCCCCAGAGAGTTTTGTCCTGTAAGTGCATTAATAGCAAGTGGGACAAACTGGGACATTGACAGTGTTTT
Source organism: Jordanella pulchra (assembly GCA_034780135.1). Classification (NCBI taxonomy): domain Eukaryota; kingdom Metazoa; phylum Chordata; class Actinopteri; order Cyprinodontiformes; family Cyprinodontidae; genus Jordanella; species Jordanella pulchra. Next base: position 26,971 of record JAUZNJ010086777.1, read on the forward strand.
TTTTTTAACCAAAACATTTTTGAGAAGCTGTATACTAACCCTAGCCAAGGCTCCGATGTATAGACAACGGAAAACTCAGTTAGCTGGCAATCTTCTTTCAGCCAACTTCTTTGTTCACTACCTGGTTTGTTTGTACTGGTAGAATTTCTGGCGCAGGCTCTTGTGTAAAAATTCACTCTTGTGCAATCTGTGGCCTGTAGTGCCACTATGCAGAGCCTCTCCACGTTCAGTTTAACATGGTAAAAAAAATTTGCATTGAAGCTTAAAAAACTGGAAGCAACCAGTGTTACCCAGCTCTACTATGATATCACTAGGATGAGTGGAGACAAGCAATATGCTGTTGAGGTGTTGTTCATCATCAAGAACATGGAAGCTAGTGAGTGTTACCAGAGCTGAAAACAGAGCTATCCTGAGGTGAAAACTGTTAGATGCTTCAAAAGAGTATGGCATTGATGGACCTAAACATGTGATTTAGATCAACACAAAATTATGTTCTGAAATGAATAGACCATAAATCCATATGAGATTCAGTGGAAAGAAATTGCTGTTCCCAGATGTTCTCCATCCAGTATCTACAAGCTTTAGCTATACTGCCTAGAACAACAGGAAACATTTGTGTCTCTCAATGTTTACATCTGGTGGATTAATGGTTAAATGCAAGAGATGACCATACTTTTCAGATTTCTTAAAATGTTCAAAACCTATTAATTATTTTCCTTCCTTTCAAAATTATTAAAACCTCAGTAAAACACATTAACAAAATGTGGGAACTATTTCCCACTAGCTTAGCTCTCAGCACTTGTGTCATGCGTTCTTTTTCAGTCCTTAATATCAAGCGGAGCAAAAATGGCTTTGTCACACTTGAGATATATCGAATGAGATCAGTGTCAACATCTAGACGGTGCACTATTTGATTGCCTTGTGGGCTTGGCAACAGACTAATCTTATGCATGACTGAATATTGGATCTGTGACATCTTCCAGTGAAAGGCAGCAGAGTTGTCTTTCGACAGAGGGAATCTGGGTCACCTCAGGTCCTGCAGAGGGTCGTGTTTGGACTTCAATTTCAATTATTTCCCATTGATTTATTGGACACTAATCAATAAACACAGATTTTTGGGCAGAAGCGTCTTGCACAAAGGTTTCCTCTTCTTTTTTTTCCAAGTTCTCTCGCCTGTTTATTTTATTCTATCATAAACTGACATAAACCTTTCTTTGAAGTACAGAAGCTAAAGGAACAAGGAATGACAGCACAACAAACAATGAACAATACATGCACACACGCGAGGAGAGAAACAATGAGCAGTATTTGAATATTCAAGTGAGACACCAGTGGATGGGTTGAGAACCAGTGTTTTATTGTCGTAGTGTTAAGCTATGAAAAGATGCTTCTGGGACAATAAAGAATTGTGTCACGTTGGGATAAGAAATTCTGCGGTATCAACAATGCTTTACCAATAGTGTATAAGAAGATTTGGAAAATATAATTCTCACTGGGAAAAACACAAAACACACCTTGTTTCTAACATTTGGGCGAAGTTAAAGCGAGGGAAGCTGGTGATTTATGCCTGGAGTCCTTTCTGTAGACAGTCAACACAGAAAAAAGTAAGGAGAATAGGCTTTGTTTCTAAAATGTACCGTATTTAAAGTTGCTTAGATGTATGTCCCAAATGCTTTTCTGTCTGAATTATAAACATACTTGTTTCATTCTGCCTCATCTACCAAAAAATAATTGATTACAAAAGGAAATTTCATTGGAAAAAGTCCATGTAGTATTCTTTCTGTCTTTTTTAAAAGTTATCTTGTTTTGGTTTTTTTTATCTAAAATTGAAAAAAGGAAAATTCAGCAAAAGCAGTATAACTTTAACTGTTGTTATAACTAAGGCTAAAAGATTGAACAAACTCTCTTTGAACTTACTTTTGTTCTGTCTCCTCTTCAGTTTTTTCTTCAGCTGAATAACACTCTTGGAAAAATCTATATATATATTTCTGCAAAGTTTATTAGTACCTCTATCTAATAATTGCTTTTTATTAGGGTTAAAAATCCCAATTTTAAGAAAAAAAGCTAAACCCTTTGAGGAATTATTCTATTTTCTTAATTATACAGCTTGTGGGCTGTGCAATGGTAAAGTTTGTAATACTGTTGCCTTGCAGCAACAAGTTCTTGGGTTTGAATCCAGCCCTGAGGTCTTTCTGCATATAGATAACATAAGTTTCTATGTTCTTTTATTGCATGTGTGGGTTCTCTGCAGGTACTCCGCCTTCCTCCCATAGTCCAAAAACATTGACTATATCTGTGTCTGTAGGTTGCCCTTTAGTGGGTTTGTGAGCATTACGTTTTCTAGAGTATATTCAGGGAGATATTGCACTGTGAATCATTAAATGTGATTTTAAGAATCTGTATTGAAACCAAAACAATAAAGTTGTGTAAATTTTAACTGCTTTAATTGCTGCTGCTAAAATAAAACACCTCTGCCAATTAGTCACCTCAACTGAGGGATTATTTTTTTTAAATATAAAAAAATGTGTAGGAAATAATCATTATTTTAAAACAAACATAAATATTAAAGGAATCCTGCCAATAAAAACTTCTCCACTAAATATTTTCTTCCTTTTGCAGTTGTAAAAGTTTAAAACTTAATGCTTGATTGCTCTGTTCTTAGATGCAGCAGTTGGCTGTGAAGTCAATTAGTACTCATTTTTATTACAGGGCTGACATTAGTCTAGACAGGCGTGTTTTGATTAGAGACGACAGACGACTCACTATGATTGGACTGCCAGACATTCCTCACCCTTCATCCCATGGGTGAAGCTATTGAAGCTGACTTAAATATGGAAAGCTAGCAGATGAGTGTTTTTGCCAAGCTGCCCTTCATCTGCAGAGAAACATGTTATAAAAATGACTTCTCGGCACGCAGGGCTGTATAAGCCGCCATAACGCTGACATGCAACAGTACATCACATATATATTATGCTTAGCTGCCAATATGTTTTTTTTGTCAGCACTGTATATCATGGCAATAATGCCCAAACTGTGGGCTTTTTACACACAATAGCCTTTTGTTATTCAGCTTATTTACTGTGCTGGTGTGAGGTTGTGCAGAGCTGGTGGGTGAGTGCATCCAGGGGCTTGTATTGTTAGGGAATCAGTGGCTCTTGTTTGTGGTGCTGGGACGGTTTGTTAACAATGCCTTTTTTTATGTCCCAGAGTTTGTGCCTGTTGGCAAACGGTCCCCCTCTAAATATTTCTATGTGTGCTGTTTCGTTGTTTGCTGTATGAGGACCGGGGTCGGCGAGCATAACCCTCTCATTGTTTTCCCCCCGTCCAAATAGAGCAGTTTTATATCAGGCATGTAAGCATTAGTGTGTGGGTGTTTTGAATATACAGTATGAGTGCAAATTATTTTGCGATGCTAAATAGAGGGGTCTAATGGAGGCTTTCACTCTGGCTCCATTCATGTGACGGTATGGTGACGGAGAAGGGGGAGCTGGGGATTAACAGGGTAGAGGCAGGCCTTGTTAAAGAAAAAGAAAGGGTTTGAGTGTGTCTATTGGATTAACTTGTTTGGGCTTATTAAGAGGGGAGACACAGCAGCTTGTTAAAAGCACTGCATGGGTCGTCCCATTGTGAGGCAGCAGGGTTGCCATTCAGTTGGGATGAAGCCACTCCCACAACACATTATGCAGGTCGCCTGCCGGGCTCCTAATACTTAGAAATAGAAGACTGACCTAAGGTGGTTTTTATGTTTGACATGAAAACTACATTTTTTAGACTTATTGATGTTTCTAATCTGGATTATGGAAAACACTATGAAGATTTAGAGTTCCTATTAAGGGGAGTAGTTTTTGTTCTCAGTAAACAACACCAGTTCATGGAGAGATGAATGTTGATTCTATGGATGGAGACCAGAAACAATACATTTTCAGGCCTTTTAGAAACTCAAATACATTTTTTCTTTGAATCAGCTCCAACAAGTTATGCTGATATCACCACAACTAAGAAGACTCAGTATTAGACATTTTCAGTGTCAGAGGGGTGTTTAAAGTATGTGTTTTATATTACAATGTCACCAGGTGACTATGAATCCATGAGAGCATAGCTAGACTATTAGAACAGATCAGTCTCTGGCTGCGCCATAATTTTCTCTAACAAAATAAAAATGAAACTGAGGTAATAATTTTTGGACCAAAGGAGAAGAAATCCACAGTTAGCTCACTGCTTCAGCTTCTACAGCTAGAAACCACTGATTATGGCCGAAATCTTGGTGTCATGATGGACCTGAACCTTTAGGGCCACATAAAGCCAGTTATTAAGTCAGCCTTACTAAGAACATTTCCAGAATTAAAGGATGTCCAAGCAGAATGTAGAGAAACTCATTCATGCATTTATATTTAGTAGAATTGATTCCAATTAACCTAAAAGTCATGTTTTTGGACTGTGGGAGAACATGCAAACTCCATGCAGAAAGGGCCCGGGGCAGGAATCAAACCCGGAACCTTCTTACAGCAAGGCAACACTATATTCTAACTGATGCATATGCCAGGTATTTTATACAGAATTAAAAAAATGCTATCTGGGAGTGAACAAACATCACTTTAAGAAATGTATTCCCCTTCTGACATTTATTCTTTAATCTATGATTATAAAATCAGGAATTACTCTGAAATATCCCTCGTAATCTAAGTTGTGAAATGAAATTTATGCCTGAGTTGTAAGAGACAAACATTTTCTAAAAGTTTTTAGTGGCATACAAGCAGAAAAACAAATGTACTGAATCTGTTTTATCAGTTTGCAAAGTAGCTCACACTGCAGAGGGTCTGGCTCCTGTGGTCCTGTCTGAAATAATAAGCTGGTTTTTGTCGTAAAAAAAAACAACAAAAATGCTTATCTCTACTGCAATCTGTGGGATAATCAAATGCCCCCTCTCCTTGTTAAAGTTGCCTGCACGGTTGTCCCCGAGAGCAATAATTGGAATATATGGCAATAGCACACTGAGTGTAACCACACTCCTTCTGGCAATGAGAAAAAAAGCCATTGGCTGAGCTTTAAAAGCTGTTGTAGATTAAAAAAAACTGTAAAGACAACAATATAGGTGAGAAAAAAATAAGATAAAATAAATTAGACATAAGAGGCCCCATTCTGCTAGTGCAGCTTTTATACTTTAGCCTTAGGCAATGATGTTAGTTGCAGATGGAAAAATATGGCGAGATTTCTTTATGATGCATGAAAAACAAATCTTTATTTAGTAACTGCTCATGTGAAACCAAGAGTTACCAAGGTTAGCTACCACTGAGTATCATCTGCCACACTCTGTCTCTCACCTGAAACACGTGTACATCAGCACACACTCAAACACACACACACACACACACACCCACACACACACACACACACACACACACACACAGACAGACAGTATTTCTTCACCCATGACCACCCTGTTCCTTTCCACACTTGGCAGGATGCTTATCTGAGTAGACAGCTTTGAGCACAGAGAGCCATCTCCTCTGATCTTCTCTGCAGTTTAAGAACCTTTTAACTAAGAAAAAAACCCTCCACCAAGCCCACCGCCTCTTGATTCCAGCTTATTCCCTCATCTCGCGGGACTGATCCTCCCGCCTCCATTACGAACCCTGCAGCGGCGTTAGCAGAACGGGGATGGAGCTGATAGACATCCTAGCTTTTGAGATATCTCTGCTCTAATGTAATGGGAGACCTAGTGAATTTGATGTGCGAGTGAAATGCAGGTGCTGTTTGTGAGCAACGAGTGTGCATGCACACACACACACAAACACACAGGAAGCCCAGCACCTTCTCAGAGATTGACCTCAGCAAGACGGGCTGTTTTCAGGGCAGCTGGGTGATGGGTCACAGGCGTTTGGTTTCGGGGATAATTTCCTGCTACTGATGGACATCTGCTAAGTAGCACAATAACCTAATGGGAGGAGATGAGGGGGAAAAGGGAACATGACAAACAAGCTGAAGACTTGCTCCTTTTGCCTCGCTCTTAAAGGCAATAATAGCGGTAAATTGGTTCCTGAAATTGAATTGAAAAAAAGAGCCAGTCTCCTTTAGCAAAGTATAATGCCTCCGAATACATTTGGTTCACAGCAAATGGAGAAAAATGGAGGGTAGTTACACGATTGTCTTTCATTTCAGGGAGGGGAAAAGTGTGCTGGCATCCCCCTCCCCAACACCTCCCAACCCTCCCTGTTAAGACCAGCTTTTAGTCTCAATCTCCACCACGTGTCTGCTTCCCCTCTCTCAACCACTATCTTTAAACAAATGGACTGTGAGGATGGGCTCGTTGGGAAATTAGTATCCTTCCAGAGAGAACATAGAGAAAGGATTATGTGAATAGCCAGTAATGAGCTCAAAGTACCAGTGTGTTTGGGCCAGGGCTGCCTGTGTGCGAGAGGAAATGGCACTGTGAGCGACCTCTTTTTTTTTCCCGAGCACCTGGCGAGACATAGAGTGGTCCCTCTTTTCCATCTGCAACGTGTGTGTGAAGGGGGGGCATAGAACTGAGGCTGTGTGGAGATTTAATTTGCTTTCGCATTTTTGTGCTTTTCTCACTGTCAGATTTGTGCTAAAAGTGTTGTTTTGTGCTGCTGGTGACAGGCTTTAAAAATACTCATATGACTTCAGGTGTTAAGTGCATTGTAGAAGCCTCAGGGTCCAGGGTCAGGAGTAATGCCTTGAGAAAACAGCCAAAACAAGACAAAGGTTTTGGCTGATGTGTGTTTTTAGGAACTCTTCGACCCAAGGACATAATTCAGCCAAAGTTATAGAGCAATTAGATATGCTTGTCTTCCATGCTTCATTTTGGGACCACACAGCCGAAATGGTTTATCAAAGATTTGTTTTCGGAGGGTATTAAATACTAAACTGTTCTGTCAAATTTTATTTTTCTGTATTTTCTGGGTGTAATGTGTCGGTGTAAACAAAATACTTTTTAATTCATTTGATGCACGGTTCAACTGTTTTTAAAATATTGAAATAACATCTAAATCACCATCATGTTCGTGTTTTTTTAAAGGAAAACTAGACATTTCTGAACATGTTTTAAATTAATTTCCACAATTCTCCCAAGAACAATCAACTATTACCACAAATACTGCAGATGTAGTCCAAAGCATTGTCTTGTCAAACTCTTTTTTTTTTCATTTCAAAGGCATTACTGCTCAGGTAAAACTAATACAAGCAAAAAAGGGTGATGTACAAAAAAAAACAACTTTGTATTAACATATTATGTATAGACTCATAATAATCATTACCATTCCTATTCTTATGTAGCAGAAGCGTTACCACTGATGCACAATATTGTGCTCATGACAAGATGATATGTTAACAATGATTTAGTTGGAAATTAAAAACTCTTCATTTGATTTCACAAGTTTTCAAATGCAGACTGATTTAAGGAATGTAATCATTCCCACTAAAGTTAATAGTCTTTTTTTAAAGTAGTACAAATAGTAGGATTTGCTATTTATTTTATTGTAAATCAATATATTTATTCAATTTATGACTTCAAACTTTCAAAACAGCCTATTATTTTATACTGCCAGTATCTGTGTATTTCTCTTTAGAAACAGCCATATTGTATTCTGCACTCATGCTTGAAATCAGGATTGAAAATACAAGAATCACATCAAATCAAAAGAAACCCATACTTTCTTTTTAAACTTGATAAATAGAATAAATTGTTTATAAATCTCAAACTGTTTAGTGATTAATGTACCAGGTTCAGTATATTAAATTTTAAATAAGAGACAGTGAGACTAGTCCTGAGTCATTAAAACTAGAGTTTTGAGTCTATGTCTAAACTTAGAGTTAGGCATAGATAGAAGCTCCCAAAACATCAGCTCACTTTACCCCAAAGCTCCTGCTACACACTAATATAAAATAATCAAGTTGGTTTTTCTTTGTGTTGTAAGTGTAAAAAAACACCAGAAAAAGATTCAACTGGCATTAAAATATGAAGGTTGGTTCTAGTATAACCTGTGTAACAACTTCAGTGTCGTGTAACTATTTTGAGCGTCCTGCTGAGTATCTTGCTGCAGAAACAGTTGTACGAGAAATGTGACAAGATGGTAACAAGTTAAACACAGAAACCAGAGCCCACTAAAGCCTGCATACAAGTGTGTCTTTAAAAAGTGTTTTTGTGAAGTAGTAAAATTTAAAGTAAAGCAATATTTAATGTGTTTTAAGGTCTTTTGATGGCTGTAAGATCCCTGCTTTAACTGCTTTCAGCTTCTTAATCTGAATTATTAGTGATTCTGCATTTTTTGGACCATTTAAAAACCCAGAATTTCACTCTAAAACAGTTTCATGCTAATTTAAAGTCAAAAGGCATTATCAAATATATTTTATCGTGGTAATCTGTAATAAAAAAAAATGTCTGTGCTAAAGTATAGTTCAGCTTACTTCAGCTTACAAAGTGTGCTACATGCAGAATTTAATCATGATTACTAATCATTGTTCCATATGTAATGGGTACTATGTTAGAAATGTTTAAGATCTAATATCACCAAAGCTCTTGCCATCACTTTAAATAATAATAATTACAGTTTTACCTCCCCTTCAAAGGCTTGCTCCAAACAGAAATAAACTTTTTTTGAATGATTTATCTCTTAGGAATCATAAGGATATAAAAACTGGATTGATGTGTGAACTCACTTCACTCTTCGTTTATAGTCTTTCCTTCTCTCCTCTCAGCATACAGTTCATGAACCAGCACATTATCACCCTGTAGGAGATCTGTTGTGAAAAATGTATATCTCTGTTGGGTTTTTTTAATCGAAAAGCAGCATACGTTGGGTTTGCCGCAGGAGTCAGCGTCACACTGTGATGCAGAGATGAGATTTATGACAGTTTAAACAGAGCCAGACCTTGTGGATCCATTCCTTATGAACATGGGTTTCAAGGTATTCTCTTATTTTTAAGGAGCCAGCTTGGGCTGATTCATCTTTGTCTTTAAAAAGATGATAAAAAAGGACATACAGTTTTTTTTTTTAAGGTACAAAACGTCTACTTCAAATGAAGTATATCCCCTGTCCCTTTTAGCCTGCCATGGTTCATACGAAGGCGGTGTGGATGACATACATGACACTATGTGATATTTGCATGTCCAAATGGTACTCTAAGCACTGTACATGTAATCAACTATTCTCCTTCCCTTATGCACATGCTCTGTCTCACTTAGTGGAGCAACAATGGGGGATGTGAAACACTGCAAAAGAAAAGCTTGCATCTTGCACCCATAATTTGTGTTAAGTAGCTGGTCAATAGCTCCAATTCGCTTTCACTTTATTTACCAGAAAACCACCAGTATAAACTTTAGCCCTCATTTGTCTTTAGCAGAATGCTTTTGGTTCAACTGCACCAAAATATTATTAAATTACTGTTTGACATGATGTGTTTTATGCTTTCTGATTTGATCAAATACTGCAGGTACATTGCATCATTTCTGAGGGTCCTTTGATTGAATGCTTCAACATTTGGTTGAAATTTATGACTATTTGCAGCAGCGTTCTGCATTTGTATAGCCTTTAAATGAGCAAGAAGAGGAGCCAGAGCTCTATGAGCTGCCATTAATTCATCCTGTAATCACTGCAATTGTTTTCTTTCATAATACAATGATAATCTATGAAAGCCAGTAATGGACTGATGGCAGGTGGCTAAATGTTCGTTTAGTGATTCACTGAGAAAATAAATAGCAGAGGGCTAGGCTGTGACATGCGCATGAGAAATCATTTTTCAGTGATCTGCCACGCATCGTAGCCTGAGAGAAGCCAGCACTGAAAGCACAGATGAAATATTTTTCCTCTGCTCTGCGTTTTAATATGGGAGGAGACCAGCTTAGATGGAGACAATGGTGTTTCATGTTGACGCATTTGGGGAAAAAAAAAATCTGATTCATATGGAGACAGAGGCCAGATTAAAACCACAATCCTATAATTTTCAAAAAAATATATTCAATATTCATTTTAGGTGAACCTGGACTTGAATGAAAGCATGCAGCAATACATGCTGAGTTAACAATAAATGAGTAAATCTGGACCTTTATGGAAATATGGAAATACTTTCTGAGTTTAAATAGGTATTTTGGCTGCTTTCATCTGCTATATATTAGAAGTGAAAGACTTTATAATAAGTCATCATTGTTTTGTGTGAAACAGCGATGCTCCTGATGAATGACAGTGTCCATAGTTTCTGATCATTGAGGATTGTTTCAGCTTTCTTTCTGATATATAAATATATATAGATAGATAGACATATAAAGAATTAGATTTATATTTAACCATGTCCTATATCCTCTGGGAATGTTGGCTTTTTAAGAGGAGACCAGTCGCCTCTGCTTCCCTATCCCTAAGTGAAGGTGGTGCAGGGAAGGAGAGTTTGAGATTTATGGCCTAGAGGGAGATTGATTAGTGCCGTCACTAGCCCTGATGTACGGTTGGCAGTCTCTCCCCTCCCATCTCATCACATCTGCTCACATACACCCACTTTCACATGCAACTGTACAGTTCAGCATACATCCAGACACAGCTCGGGCGCCCCAGGCCTTCCCTGACAGTCCTCCAGAGTTGTTGCATGTTGAGCTGTAGCAGAACGACTGCTGTTTTCTCAGCACTCCCTTTTATTTTTTTGCTCTCCATAGATAATGCCATCAATCACCACATCCACGCTGCCCTGGAAAGAATGTGGCCCAATGTGACTGAGTGGGGCTGTTTTCTGTGTGATTCTGTAGAGTTTGTTTGGAGCATGCTTTCACAGACAGGAGATGTGGTTGAATGGCTGTGTGGATATGCTGTTTGAAGCTGCAGAGTGACTTCCCTGGACTATGCTCTGCTCCCATGTCAACAGTGCCCACCCACCCCCCACTTCCACAGTGTGCAGGTGTGTGTTTATCATTCAGGACACAGAGCTGAGAGGCAGGCAGCTGTAGGCGTGCTTCCCAATTAAAACTTTGGTGAGAAGGCCCCCAGTGGCTTCCCAGGCCGGTCCGTGCACAGCTTTGACCTCGTATGTAACTTGCCCTTCCCTCTTTTTTCTCGCCCTGACTCAGGTTGTCCGCAGAACTCCCCCGGCTGTAGTACTGTGTCCACCTCGCCATGCTGGCCTGTCTGCAGAGGAGGCAGAACCCTCCACCCCAGCACCCGGTGTGTCCCAGTAAGACCTTGGAGCCGCCGCAAGTCGTTGCACGGAAATGTAAGTTAAAAGCAGCATGGAGCAGGTTTTTAGCTCGCCTACAGTCAAACACTTTGTTGGTCTATATTTAGAGCTTCTACTTTGGAAGTTGGTTTTAGTATTTTTCACGTTTGAATAAGTTTGGAAAAGGAGGAGCATGGAAAAATATTCTTCTTCTTTGTCTTAATCTTATAAGTTTCCTTCTATGTTTTCTTCTTCATTTCCTTCCTTTTTTTCTTCCTTGCCTTTTTGATCACTTCCTTGCACCCTACCTTCTTGTCTTTCCCTTATTTTTCTGTCCTTCTTTGCCTTCTTGTTTTCCTTTGTGCCTTGGTTTCCCATCTGCCTTCTTTTTGTCTTTCTTCCCTTATTTCCTCCCTTCATTCCTTACTTATGACTTCCTTTCCTTTTAGTCCTGCTTTGTATTCTGCCATTTCTTCCCTGTGTTATTCCACCCTTCTTTCCTTCCCTCCAGTTTCTTTTTTTCTTCAGGCTTCATATTTAAAGTGGCACACTATATATATTCTTCTCATAAATTCATGGTGGACTTCAGTGTTTTATATTTCACAAGGAACTGGGTAATCTGAAAAGCAGAGTCTGGAGTTTCCTTCTGACAGATGTGAAATACTCTGTGTCTGGTGTTTGTATTTTATCTGCTGCTCATGTTGAACATGGACAGAAAGGTGAAAGAAAGAAAGGTTTTCCCCTCTCTCCCTTTTTTAACTCAACAACTCTAAACAATTTTATATAAATTGCATTTAAACCTTGGATTGCTGAGTTGTTTGACTACTCATTGTGGGGGAGGCTGTTTAACTGTGCTGATTGTGCAGTCGTGACAACAGAACTGAACAGACACTGTTTAACAGGCCTCACTGGCCCTGCTGACCCCGAGGGTCTGTAAACATTTACAGTGTCTGGCCCTGGATGTGCCGGCCGCATCTAAAGTGTGGCAGCTGCTGTGTTTGTTCCCGAGCATCGTCCTCTGTCCACTCACAAAATAGAGAAAAGGGGCAGAGGAGAGCTGGGGCTGGTGCTGGGGGGGAGGGGGCTGTAACGTACCTGACAGAACTAGCTCCAGCCAGTTTGAAGGGAATTCATTTCTCCTAACCTTAGAATTTGCTTTAGATAAGGCCTTTTAAATAAGAGTAGATTAAATTTTGAAATGAACAGCTGTTACTTACATGCCACATCCATGACCTTCTTTTTAGCTGATTACAATTCCTCCCGAGGGGAGAAATGGTTGGAATCTGGAAGTTTAACACATAAAACAATGTGTAATGTTAAAAGATTTCGATAGATGTCTTTTAAAGTTTTTGTTTTTACAGCTAAAACTTAGAAGACTACAGCTGCATGTAACTTCTAACTTCTGAACTTTGACCTTGCCATTCTAACACACGAATATGCTTTGGTCTAAACCTATTGATTATACCGCTGGCTATATGTTTACCTTTAGACCATTTACAGTATATCCATTCAGCAGATTCTGTAATCAGAGCTGTATATTTCTGGAGCTCCTCTGTAGGATTTTGTTTTGGATTATCATAGAAAATGTTGAGATGTTTAGTTTTTAATAAATGTCATTTTTCCTTGTATGTTTGACATAACTCATGTCTAGTACTTTTTATTGATCTTTTACAAAAAAACTAGGTTTGTGGTTTTAACCAGACAAAATGGGAAAGTTAGAACTGTATTATTACTTTTACAAGGCACTACATCTATTCACCTAAAAGAATAGTTCTTATTGGGGAAAGGGGAAATGCATTGACTAGAATTCATTCTCGGCTTCATGCTGACCAATTAGCTACCTCGCTGCTCCAGATCACACCTCAGTAGCCTGTTACAGAGGTCAACACCAAGAAGGCGGCTTATGCTGGTTCTGTCTTCAGATCTGAAGTTGCCTTTTTTTTCTTGTTTCTGTTGGGCTGATCCATACGGAGCCATGAGAGCTAGAAAGAAAGAGGACACTTGAGAGATTGTAAAGCTCTGTGGTCTGCTGCAAGATGTGGCTCTTTATCTAAGTAAAGGTCCACCGTCATTCACTAATGAAGTTTCAGGGAAAGGTGAACTGAGAGGGGGAGGGAGGAAGACGGACTGTTGAAAATAAAATTAGTAAAGGCAAAAAGAGGGAGGGGGAAGAAGGAGAAATGGAGGAAATCCTCCATAGTGCTCTTAATCGATTCCCCACTTCCAATTTCACAGGATTAGCCCACTTCCTCTCAAGGTTCTTTATTGAGGAGCAGCCAGTGTGAGTTAGGACTCAAATCAATAGAGAAAAAGAACAGTCTCCTGTCGTTCCCCTTTCCCCTCCTGCTTACTGACCCTCTATGTCTAGCTTCACTTCCCCACCTGTTAAACCCTTTGATGGAAGGACTACTACGGCAGCCGAATCTAAGGTTCATAATGAGGATGTTTGGACATAATAGCCTTCTTTCTGTCCTCAGTTTGGAGGGGGTGGTTAGTGTTGGATTTCCACCACTGGGCAGCACTTGGCCTCAATAAGGCGATTGTTCGTCCAGGCCCTGAAGGGGTGCAGAAAAGCAGACAGTGGGTCTGGCTGCTGGAGTGGGCAAACTCAGGTCGTCAAATTAAGCCGGGTCCTCGTGACTGATTTGGTTGTGGCCCAGTTTTTGGCAGAATGGAGGCTGGTTGGGGGTAGGCCGACCCATGCTGCAGAAAAGAACAGAGATAGAGTGAGAGCACAGGAGGAGGATTACCTGCCAGGGAAAAAGTGAGCTGTGCCATTTGCATCTGCTGTCCTTTACTTAAATATTATAAGAGTGTTGGTGTGTGTGAGCAGCTGGGATGAGAGCACAAGAAGAAGCCTTTTTTTTTTTTTTTTTTTTTAGGAAAAACCACTGCATGCAGATGCTGAGTGGCTGCACAGTTCATTGATGCGACTCCCATTAAAAATCCCTCATACCCTCAATAAAAAAGGACTTAACTGGCTCTACCATCAGCTGGAAGCGCTCAGATCGGCTAGCCAGACAATCAATTTCCCCTGAGCGCGCAGAGCTTAGCAGGAGAAACGGGAGGCGGAGAGCGGGATGTTTCCATTATCACAGCCCGCTTCGAGTCTGGGCTTTGAAAGGGGCGGGGTGATGTACTGGAGAGCGAGGAGTGCACAGGGAGAGAAAGGTGGGTGGGTGGGGGGGCAGCAGAGTGAGATAGGGGGAGACAGACAAGTGGAGAAAAGACAGAAGCAGAAAGGGAGAATGAGAAGCTGGCTTTTCAGAGAGCTATTGACCGCCTGCCCTTAAAAATATCATATTGGATTAGCCTCACAGGGGCAGCCTTTTGATATTTTTCTCTTTGGCTGTTGAATTAAAAGGAGTGTAGAGCATTACTTGAATTATAAATCATAGGCACTTGCTTTCACTGCACCCAAATTCCAGGCATATGTGGCTGCACTCTCCAGCACCAGCCCCTGTCATTTTTAATTAAATCCCCGCTTATGGGTGACATTTCTAGCCACCCCTCCACCCCCACCTTCTCCATCCTTCCTCCGCTTCACGTCTCTATACCGCTGCCCTAGATGGAGACATGAAAGGCAGAGACGGCAGCGGAGCCAGGGCCTCTCACAGTGTCATGCCCCAGAGAGAGGGCACCCATCCAGACAGATGAGAGAGAGAGAGGCCCTGCAGGGAGATAGGGGGTGAATGGATGGCACTGACCCCAACCAGCCTCAGCCAATGGCCATCTCTTTTTTTCACTCATCTCTTTCATTGATTGTCACCCTTTGATGTTATGAGCCTCAAGGTAAACATTTAAACTGGAGGTGGACCGATTTGAGATTTCAGTGACTGAATTCAGATCACTTCCCGTCTTATTTAATTTTTTTCTCAAAGAAATTTGAGCAAAAGCAAAACCATTTTTTTTTGTTTCCTGGTTGATTGAAAGGGGTCATAATAATAACTCTCATACAATATGTAAAGTAACAATAGGTAATAAAGTACTGACCAAAAATATTATTACCTCTTACAAAATCAGTCTCATTATACAAAGAGAAGTTGCTTTTAAGAGTAAAGGAAACATGTATACTGTATGTCATAAGATACCAAAACTATATCAGGCTTGTTATAATTCTTGCCCATCTTTTATCATGTTTCCATTGGGATTTTGATGTGCTCCAAATCTTTTATTTGGGATGGCATTCTTGCCACCTTCATCAGATTTAAGCTGGTGCTCTGGCTGGATCACTCCTAGACATTATTAGTACTTTCAGTCAGGGGGTCAAATTCAAACATAACTTTAAATCAAATTCTGTGAGGGGTGTGGTGGAAAACCAACACTGCACCTCAATTCACCATCTCCACTGTGAACATGGTGGTGGAGACATCATGCTGTGGGGGTGCCTCGCTTTAGTAGGGAAAGGGAAGCAGTCCTAAACCTAGATCAACCTCGGTGGGATAACGGATAGGAGATAAGCATGAGATAACATCATAAATACTATTATAGGTTAGAAGATGATTACCTTTATTGTCAGATTTGCAATAGTTTTTAGAAGAGAGGGGAGCCATGGCATAAACAGGATGCAGGAGCAACATTTCGAAACACGGGCTGTCATTGTGGCTCCCTAAGCAGCTATTATAATCAGTGAGGTGCTGTACGGTGCCCAGCAAACCGTACAGCATCAAAAAGAAATCACATCACACCAACAATTCGCTGAAGACGACATTGCACAGCAGCCATGTTTTTAAAACTCTATGCATGTATAGCATCATACACTATATTCTATTCTCCATGTTTAAAAATAGCAGACTAAAAGGATATCCAAAAAGCTTTTCACATCTTTCACCTCTTTGAAATTATTCTTCACTTGATTAAGGTTGAAATAGCCACAATCTAGTGATCTTCCTGCAGTAACACCTTCCACACAGAGGAGGGTTGTTCTCAGCTGTAGTGCTTATCTCTCGTATCTTCACTGATCGGAAAACAATCTGATGTCTGGTTTATGTTCGGTCGGTCATCAAAGAGAGCCATTCAAGGGTCAACTACCAGACGATTTCTCTGTGCATCTCCATTAAAAACCTTTCTCCTGTAACGGAAAAGGAAACTTAAACAACACATCCATGAGTAACACTGAGCTGGCTGGACAGGACCCCCCACCAGCCCCCACTCTTCCGCCACTCTGCCTCTCATCTTGGCCCAGACTCCAATTACTCCACCACACGTCAGCTTAAGAATAACAGGTCTGGACTCTGTCTGTCATAGAGGGTGTGATGGAGATATTTCTGCCTAGTTACAGTTCAGCTTTTCATTTGTTTAATTCCTCAGCAGTTGCACTTGTGCCTGGATGAAATTTTCTCAGAAAGCAGCTGTCACACTGTGTGTGCACATTGAATCCAGGCACACTGTAGATGATGCCCTTGTTAACCACAAGGCTCTCTACTGCTCCCAGATTTGTCTTGTCCTTGGCTCAGACAAACCAAGTCATTTTCTCTCCCTCCAGGCCCAAGTGCAAATTTGGGGATTTGGTATACTCTAAGGATAATAAAATAATCTCAGTTATTTCAATTAAATTTGAAAGAAACAGGAACATTTTAGGTTGTTCCCTGGTAAACACAGCCTCCAATCAACTCGGGCATTGGTGCAAATTTATCCCCAATACTATTTTGTTTCACACTGTAACACAAGCCCACCTGTAGCTATAACCCTATATGACAACAGCCTGAAGGCCCACTGTGCCAATCAGCCAGGTGTAAAGGTAATTTCCCACGGAGCCTGATATCCCAGGTTCATTCCATGTCAAGCCGGTTTCAGACCTCCTAGAGCTTGATCGACAGAGACAACCAGGCATTGCCACGCTCAGCCTACGGATATGACACAGAGGTTCACCAGGGAATTGTAGTTTTCCTAATAGCCCAATGCCTCTGCAGGCAGAGCTGCCAGAGCCATTAGTTAGGCTTTGCTTTTAGCTGCTTCTCTTCCCCTAAACCCAGCTGAGAAGCTCAGGTAACAACCTTCAGCCACTTCTCCTGTGCTGTTTTCTGGGATGGTGTGAAATATTAGAGCAGGATTAGCTGGCCATATTGGACTGCGGTATAGAACCTTGATGGCTGTTATGGGGAAGAAAATTTGAGAAAGGGAGTGTTTTTTCCAGATGAATATTTAAGCACGGTCACCACTGGCTGCAGCAGGAGAAATAACAACCTTTACCCTGATTGCCTCAGCAGCAAACCTGGGGAGAAAAAGAATGGTGATGGCGAAGGAGAGCGAATATGCATGCACTTGACCTTTTCCCACTGATTGAACCACCTCATTTCTCACTCCCATTTGAAATTCCACAGGAGGCCCACTGAGAGTGTCATTGTTCCCCATTCTGCTGAAGAGAAGCAGAGGTCAGGAGGTTTTTATGGTAAAAGGTGACTGTCAGCTATCTGCAGGATCCATAACGTTCTTCAGTGATACCCACTAAGGCAGTTTTGCTAGATAGATTGCTGCAACAGCCATGTTTTTATCTGAGTTTCTGATGGTGAAATCCAGGACTTTAGAGTTGCTGTTAGTTTCAGAGAGACAGCCACGTGATAGGTGTATTAATCTTGCCTCATCCGTAGCACAGTCTCTTTCTGCTGTGCTGGCGTCTCATTGCTGGCACACAGAGAATCATTTCCGGCTGGTGGTATCCCACTGAGCGATGCCTTTCCTCTGCCCTCCGCCTTCTGCTTTGTGTACAGGGGGCCAAGCCATCTTTACAGCCCTGAGAGGTGAGCCTGAGGAGGAGGAAGTCTACTGTAGTTTTGGTCACAGCAGGACTTGGTTTCAAAAGCAAAGCCCTTATTCCAAGCTGGCATTTGGGCGTCCCAGGTGCAAAGCTTCACCACCCGCTTGTCTTCGCCTGCCAGAGCGTGGGGGTGGCTTGGAGGACAGGAGCGTCTGTGTGCCGCCCCTTGCTGTCCCACAGGAAATGACACACAGGTTGTGTCTTAACAGAGTGCAACACTCCATGCTTTTTGGGACAGACAATAAGGAAAAGTTGCACATTTCTGACAGGGTATTCACTGTTTTCATTCATCCTTTTTTAAAACCGAAACTTAAATCACCTTCTGTCCTATTTGTTGTTATAATGTATGGAAGCTCTGACAGGTGCAAATTTGAATTAAAATATAGAAGATAAAACAAAAAAAGCATTGCTTTTATCCACTGTGGTCATGAAGTTCATGTTTTTCTTTGTTTTGTTTTTTTTCCATTTGCACTAATATTGAAAAGAGTTTGGCAGAAAAAACACAGAATTGCAAACTGACCAGTGTCATTATTCCTGTGGGACATTGAACTACCATTTTCATGGTTTGTTTTTTAGCTATACTCTCCTAAAGGCCATCTCCACATGCACTGCCTGTATCATCATTTGAATGCAGAAATGATTTAAGGTTTTCGGTGTTTCTTTTTCTAAAATCTTTTTTCACAGGTTCTAGCTTTTTTGTTGATGATCTTGTCTTCTGGTACATATCCTGTTATCTTAAAAATGGAAATAAAAAATGTTTATGAGTATCATGCAAACCTTGACCTTAAATCATAACTTCCAAATTTGCTAGACATTGCCATGCAAACATATTCACATCCCTTTTCACATTTTCTTCCTTTACGTCTTATCTTTTTGTTTTGTTAGGATTTTATTTAATGGAACAACACAAAGCAGTGTATAACTGGAAGGTTGAAGGAAGATATGCTGTTTTTCCTTTTTTTCATACAAATAAAATCTGATATGCATTTTTATTCAGCTATATTTGCTCTCATACCCCGAAATAAAACTCATTGAAACCACCTGTCTGGGCATCATAGAGTCCAAGGAATACGTCAAGGATAAAAATAAATCTACTGTAGGTGTGAAAAAAATATTATATGGGAGAAAAGAAGCAAAATGTGACTCTGATCCCTCCAACATAATGGCCAATAGAGTTCACCTGGATGGTCGTTAGGGAGGTTCTGATGGGTTGTTAGCTTCATTGTTAGAGTGGTTTTGGTCAGACGCCTCTTTAAAGGTTTAGTCAGGTGAAGGTAGGTTATAGGTAAATCTTTTTGGTATAGTTCCTAACAGTGCTTTGTGTGGGTGACAAGTTATGTCTTAGACCACCTTAAGGGATGGTTTTCCTCTCCACTGTTGCTCCATGCATGCTTGGTGTGAGGGATTCCTGAAGAGTCAATGAGTCAATGCAATCAGCTGCTTTTCCTTACATAGGAAACTTTGAACTAATCTGCCTGTTACTGTCTGATCTGGTTGAATGGTCTCTCCAAAGTGCCTCAAATAACATATGCTGTGAATTGGCGCTATATGAATAAACTGAATTTAATTGGATTAAATTAAACAAAGCACACCAAATCTAACTTTAGAAACTGTTTGATTGTGTAAGGAAAACTAAAAGTCTTACTAACTTATTGGTTCAGCCCCAAAGTTTACTTCATTAAAGGGAATAGAAATTATCAATCAGCTGTCACTACAGTCCCATTGAGATACATATTTAACCTTTAAGTATTGATTAAATATAAAACACTTTTCTTCTATTAAAGCCCTAACTTACTGACTTTAAGTCTTTCTAAATATAGTTTTATCTCACTTAGAGTGTATCCATTTATTCATCCCCAGGTCCTCTTCATCGTTCTTTTTCTCTCCTCGCCTTGCCTCTCGTTGGCATGTGTACTGCAGTGGAGTGCCTTGTTGTCTGCGCAGTGTTAAATATTAATTGGGAATCAGTGGAGGACTTGTCTCCTAAATGATAGAACAGAAGGGCCCAGGCTTGCCTTGGGCAGCCTGCAGGCGCCTTTCTTCTTCCATTTACCTGCAGGCCTGCACACCAGTACTTCCTCTAGTCTGACAGCATTGCTCGGTCCCCTCATACCCCCACCCCACTCCACCCACCCACACACACACACACACACACACACACACTTTTTTTCTCTCTCCTTTCTGCAATAGTTGCTACTCTTATCCCTGCATGCACTGGCCATCTCAACCTCTGGGGTCTTTTACTCTAAACCTACGTGCGTGTTTGTGTTGTTGCCGTGTCCATTTAGGTTTGTGCACGTCTGAGAACGATGCTGGCTCTCGGCTCTACACGTATCCCCTTTGAGAAAATAGTGTCACAGCATGGCATATGCTCTTAGAGGCAGGACAAGGATGACCGGCAGGATTCTTTTTCTCGTCTTTATGCTTTGTGTTACTCTCTGTCTCTTACTGAAGGGTTTAATCTCTGTTTCCCCCTCCTAATGTCTCCCCATAACTGACCTCTCGGGTTGTTTGTCTCATGCTGTATCCCTCTCTTTCAGCTTTGCCATCTAGTAAGGTGTTAAGACAAAACAACTGGCACCAGGGGCTCCTCCACTGGTTGCAACTTGAGTCTGACCTCTCTGGATGGAGTTAATTAAGCAGCAGAGATTTGTTTTGGAAAATCAAACCGGTCCTCCCTGATGTTTTTAGTTCCACTTTGGATCTGTTTTCAGCAGAGCAGAGCTTTTAAAGAGGTTCACTCTGGGTTCACTGTGAAGTAGTGAGACTAAATGGGAAATGGAACAACACAGGGACGCAGGAGAGGGCAGCGCAGAGGCGGGGATATAAATGGAGGAGGGTAGGAGTTGGCGTTGACTTTGATGCCATGGGAATGTGTTCACAGGCTCATGAGCACTGGCCTAATAGTACATGACAATATCGGCTGGTATGCCAGCCGCAGCGCATAACCGCCCCGCTGCTCGTGCTGACTCGGGGTATTTGCTGATAAAGCTCTGCTTTCCAGACCATGCTGTGTGCACAATGAGGGTGGCCCAGGCAGGCCCAAGGGGCTGCTTCTTCAGAGGCTGTTGCCACATTATGGTCTGAAGTATTTTGAAAAGATTGCTTTATATATATATATGTATATATAAGATCCTATGTCCTTTTTTGAGATAAAAGCCAATTTTATCTCTGATGATTTGGAAACTCGTGTCATTTTTTTGTGTTTGTCCATTTTGGTTTATCAAAATAGCAATTCACAGTCTAAACCCTTCTGCTTTCTTTTGCTGAGATGCTTTAAGAAGGTACTGATGACATTGTTACATTTCACACCACTTTCGGTACAACGTACCAAAACCTGCTTTAATGACTTTTATATTGCTTTGCTTGATCGGTCAATAATAGGCCTTGACCTAAACCCCACAAACAATCTGTAGAATATTATCAGGAGGAGGATGAGAAATCCCAGAACCAACAACACTCAATCTGAAAACACAATCTGAAGGGCATTATTAAAGCAGCCCAGCCTGTATTAGACCTCAGCTGAACCACAAGCTGTCACACCGCTATAGTTCATGCAAAATGAGAACTAAATAATTATATGGTGCATAAACTGTACAATACGTGGATTATACTTTTCAGTAGGTCACATTTTTAATAGACGTTCGTTTTATGGGGTAAAGCTTTAATTTTCTAAGGATCTAAATTCTGTCTTTTTATTATCTGTGAGCTGTGATTGTTAGGGGTAAAAAAATGGGCACTTGAAAATATCACTGTGTACTGAATCTGAGTTTTATCAACTAACTTTTTGAATGTATTTTATTTATATGCATCTATACAATATAGTTCACTATTATCATTTTCAGTATTTTTCTTTGTTTGAGTGTCATGTGAACGAGTCAACTCGCTGTTTGTTGTTGTTTTTGTTTTGTTTATTGTCATTTTGCTCATGAATTGAACTGCATAGAGTGGCGTAAACATGTCCCAGTTTCTGGGTTTGTTGTTTAGTGCGGATGTCCTACAAAAGCTCTGACAGGGCTGCTGCTGCTGGCCTGCATTCCTTTGTTGCTCAAAGTGGACATAAAGCCCAACAGTTGGGTTTGCCAGATTATTAGTAAGATATTTTTAGTAAATGAGATAAACACTGGCCTCTTCTGCTGTTTTCCACTTTAATGCTGACTCAAATTTTCTATATAAGACAAAGAATAAGAGACGTCTGCATAGTTATGACTTGATTTTTGTAATTATGTTTAATGATGATGCCTTACTTTCCCTGATAGCTTGTGGTTTTGCTCTGGTCCTGTCAGAGGTGTTAATGGGGCAGGAATGCAGGACGAGAGCTTTCCCACACTGTTAGCTTTCTTCTGGTCGGCGTGTTTGAGATGAGGCTCAGAGCCCGACTGGGCTCCGCTAATGCAGCCTGAGTGCAGACAAATGGAAAGTGACACTTGTGTGTGTAGAATGGTATTTGTGGTGACGCTTTGACTACAGATAATAAAGTGTTTGCCCCGAGGTGATTTCGCCCTGCAAGCATCCCAGATGAAACTCACTTACTCAGAGAGCGAGACGGAAGAGACAAGAGTGGGGGGGGGATGAAAAGACAGAAGGGGTTTGAAGCCTCAGAGAAGCTCAGAGGAAATGCAGAAATGAAAAGAGGAGGATGAGAAGGAGGGAAAAAAAGAAAAGAAAGATCCAAAGAGACATGAAGGGAGATTCTACTGTGCAATTTCTATGTTTTAGAGGTCAGAGGGTGCAAGTTTGTTTTGCAAAGTGTACCTGACCTACAGAGAACATCCGGTTTAATGTTGTTTTCTGTATTATTTATTATTGATGCTTGGAAAATAAAAAATGACTGATTTTACCAGGGTGAGAGTAAAAAGTGGAAACTGACATGACTTACATGTGTGTGAGCGTGTGTGCTCATTTATGTTAGTGTTTTTGGTATATTTACTACCCTTCTGAGGACTAACAGGCCTTATGGGGGCCGAAGGCTGATCCTACTGTGGCAGACCCACTTTTTAACTATAGATAGTCAGTTTATAGGTATGATTCCTATTCCCCGAGCCATTGCCGCCCTCCACTCCGACCTGCACTGACGGTCACTTTTCACCTGTTTTGCACTATTCCCCCCCACAAGCTGTGCCAGTACTGTTTAC
>JAUZNJ010086778.1:0-13375 GCA_034780135.1 Jordanella pulchra
TCTCTCTCTCTCTCTCTCTCTCTCTCTCTCTTAGATATATTTTTTTGAGATTCAGCCCATCTGTCACGGTGGTTTACTCCGAGGCTGCTTGCCCTGCCATCCTTCAGCCAGCCTCTCACTTTTAGGAATCTGTAATTCAAAAGGAGAATACACACAAACGGACAAAGAAACAAAAAAAAAATGAACAAAAGGGGGAAAATAATTAGTTTTAAAGAAAAATCTAATACTAATAAACCCAAATATTTCAATATGGACAGAAAGTTTGTGGGATTTGTATAATTGCCTAAAGTAACAGCATAATAGTGGTAAAAGCCTTGCAGCGTTACTCCCCATCATTCAGCTATTCCACATAATCTCATATTACAAACAGATTGTGGGTTGGACAGAAATGTGTATGTACTTATATTTTATACACAGAGAATAAAAAAACACATCTGGCATTAATTTATATTCATCCCTCTTTACTCTGATACCTTGAGATAAAATACAGCTTCTTTACCTATTCAGTAATGGGTGTAACTCAGTCTCAAGTCTTCTGTGAAAGCCTCAGAGGTTTGTTAGAGAACATTAGTGAACAAAGGGTAAACAGGATGGACCACGAATAAAGTTATGCACAAGTAAGGTTAGATGATGTTAAATACAGGAATATCATTTAAAGAAACCTGCTGAAGGGCTACAAAAGACTAGAGACTGGTGTGTTAAAATGGCCTAGTCAAAGTACAGACCCGAATCAAACTTGGAATTTTCATAACGACTTGAATATTGAAGCTCTGAGATGAAGTTTTTTTTGCAGTGAATGAATAAAAATGTTTCCAGACCTATTTTAAAAAGCTTCAAATTAACTGAGAAAAAAAAATACAAATATATTTAACCAAAAGTGGAATCCGCTGTTGTTTTCTAAATCATTGCTATTCCTTACACTTCGCAATTATGAACTCATTTTTGTTTTAACGTCAACATTTGTGGCGATAACGCGATAAAATGTGAAGGAAAAAAAAAATGAAGAGGTATGAGTGTTTTAACAAGGCACTGTATGTGTGTAGATCAAGCAGAAATATAATCATAAAGCTACAGTCCTCCCAGATTAATAAACTAGAGCAGCACTTTATCACAATTTTCTTACTTCTAAGTCATGATCAAACCTTCACAGATGCTGCAGCATGCAACACTTCAAATACTCTCTGGTTTAAAAACATTAATGATCCCACCATGCTTTAACTGTAATACATCATCTGAAACTGACTAAAGCTGAACTAAGGCCTTTCAACTAATCTGTGAAATAGTCTGTCTGTCTTGTAACAGTAAATATTTAGTGGCAGTGAAGCTGAAGGACTGAAGAGTGTTGATAGAAAACCCATGCAAGACACTGCAGAGCTTTAAAAAGTCACATTTCAGCCCAGTCTCACCGTGGAGCTCAGAGCAGCTTATTTCTCTTTCCGTTATTCCTTTACCACTGGCCTGGAAAAAAGATCCAGAGCAGGCCAACAATATCATTATCAAAACGTGAATCGAAAAGATGGAAAAAGAGTGACTTATTAGAAAAAAAAATCCTGAAAATCTGTTTAAAACGTTTATAAAATCAACCCTGATAGGGGACAATAATTGATTTCACAATTACTGATGCAGTAGTATCTCTAACATTGAAAGCATGCAACATTTTGGAGCTGACTTAGGTCACAGATTTTATTTTGTTTCTATTTCTGGTCTGCCTACAAAAGCTACTGGAGACGTAGTAATAATACAGCAGATCTAAACAGCATTTTGTATGATTGCACATTGAGCATATTTGTCTTTTAAGGGCAAAAAGATACAAAAACAAATGATTTTGACTTTTTTCCACTTTTTTGTTTTTTTCTCTCGGTCAGACCTTTAACATTGTGTTATTTTAAGTCCATCTGTACAATCTGACGTTGAAGATGCTAAGAAAAGTAATCAAGAGGTTGTGTTGGAGATGTAGCGCCCATCACTTTCAGCAACTGATTTGTCCCAAAAGCTTTGACTGAAGGTGTTGCGGCTCAAGTTTTATGACCACTAGGTGGCAGTGCAGTGAAGGGTTGTGCTGTGAGCCTGTCCTGTCTTGACATGCTAATAATCTGCTCAGGTTGCATGTCATAAACTTCAACCTGTCTGCATTAACTGTGAGGCACAGTGGACAAATCTGATTGGTCCATCCCTCTACAGAGACAGGAAGCGTATCTTTTCAAGCGACTAATAACAATCTCTAATGTCTGACCCAGTCATTTAGCACGGGAATGGAAACGTACTCATTTGGGTAACAAAAACAAAAACTTGTCATTGGGTGAACTTTCTGAGTTAAATGTACGTCATTGCACCTTTGGCGTTTGGTTCCAAATTGACCTCGATGTAAGATGTTGGAACGTATCCCTCTTCATCTTCGTTCCTCCGAACCCTTGTCCAGCCGTCTCCTTTGTCTTCCTCTATGACGTACAACAGCTCGCCCTCAGCCACGGCGATGGTGCCCTCGTTATGACCTGCACAAGGAAGGAAGCAGACCAGAAGTCAGGGAAAGGTCAACTTCCACTAACTTTAAACAGATTCCGGGTCATTTCCG
Organism: Jordanella pulchra; assembly: GCA_034780135.1. Taxonomy (NCBI): domain Eukaryota; kingdom Metazoa; phylum Chordata; class Actinopteri; order Cyprinodontiformes; family Cyprinodontidae; genus Jordanella; species Jordanella pulchra. Next base: position 2,573 of record JAUZNJ010086778.1, read on the forward strand.
TAAATCAGACTTGCAAAGAAAGAAAATAAGCAACAGTAAACAGTGTTTAGTGGGAAAAGAAGCCATTAAACAAACATTAATTCACCTGGGTCAACACAGAATGGATCTCTCTATTTATGGGATAAGAGTGAAACAAAACTGGGGGCAGCCTGCAATAAAATAGCATCACATCCACCTGCTCAGTCATGCAAGGTGAAGCCTGTCAGAGCTGATTCATCAGCACATTCCTAAAGGCTGTTTGAGTAAAATGGATGTTTAAGAGCTGAGTTCAGTCGGAGTTAATGGTTTGAAATGAAAATATAACAAAACCAGAGCTTTTTAACCTTAAGATTTTTTATTAACTACATTTTTTTCAGTCTTGACCATCATCCATGATGTCATTTGTTATATTATGCATTAGAATATTAAAAGTTAGTGCATTGTTGTAAGGAAAAGTAAAAAAAAATGTCAGGTTCTCTGTTTCTTTTTACACAAAGAAAAGTCTGAATAGTTCAAACAGCTAAAAAGTCTTGTCAAGGATCAACTTTGCATGTGAAAAAATACTTTATTTTTTCTTTCTCATTTTGCCACATATTGTTGTTCGGATTAGGCTCTGGACTTTGACTGGACCATTGAAACAATATGCTTTAATCTTCATCAGTGGTCTTTAACGTAGAGGTGCCCCTACTAGTGGTTTGAAGAGGTACTGCAGGGAGGTCATGACTTTTTTTATTTTATTTTTTTATTATTTTATCTGAATCACAAACACTTCAGGTAACATAGTAACAACATAAAAATATTGCTTAAATTATAAGTAAAAATAGTTTAGGCTACATTTATACAGGTACCAAATGTTGCATTAAGACCTGATAACTATGGGGTTATTAAAGTTTTTTTTTGTTTGTTTGTTAATTTTTTAGACGAAAATTTGTTAAAATTTTTCGTTGCTTTAAACGCACCTTTAACAGCACCTCCTACCTGTAGAAGTAATAAATACCGGGTATGGCAGGTTCTCTAAATAATAATTTATTTGTAACTCCAACCACTTTGAAGGACATTTTTTGGGGGGAAATATGTAGTATTACTATACAATTTACGTTATTGGATGACAAATTAAAAGTGATATGTCAGGTGTATGAAGGCAGGTATCTTGTTTTACAATCCTAACCATGCTTTAATCATCTCCACAACTTTGTCCCAAGCCTTCCTGATCGTTATGATGCTTTTTGTTCACTAATATTCTCAAATAATCCACTGACACAGAACAGCTGGATTTAGCTGAGGTTAAATTAATCTCAGGCAACCTGTCTCTATTTTTAACTACTTAGTTCACTACTTCGTGGTGTCAACCATATTAAAAGCAGACGGAACATTTTTGAAATACAGAAAGGAGAATCTGAGATGAATTATTCTGGAACTCATTGGACATTTAAAGCTTTAAAAAATTAAAGGATAGAAGCTCTTCAAAATTGAGAGAGAACAATGAGATTTGAATTAAGGTTTAAAACAATAGGAAGGTTGAAAAGCAAAACATTTGAGAGCATCAAAGGAAAGCATTATTTGTGCTGTACTTGTGTTTACAGTTTGAAGAAAAAACATCTGAATGAAGTCCACGTTCTATCTTATAAAAGACAAAAGTCAGTCAGTTGTTCAGAATACAGTGGGACTGAATCTTTCAGAGCTTCTCTTTTTACTCTTCTGAAGAATTTAACACCTTTCTGGGATGGAAGTCTATCCTTTACCAAGTGTGATATTCTCTGATCATTGCACCAAACAACTCAGTACAGTTTGCAAGAATTATCAGCAAAAAGAGGAAGAGAAGCATCCTTCCACAGAAACATTCCAACCTAAGCCGCCTGATTCGAAGGAATCATGCTTTTCCACATCCTTTTTTACTCAGGTCATTTCCTAAAATCCAGGCCTTTCACAGCTGCTAACATAACTGCTCAGAAAATATCTGAAACTTGCTAGCTACCTTCAAAGGGGTACAGAGCTTTGCAGGTGCCGATAGTGGGCAGGGTATCATCGTCGTCAAATTCCTCGTCAAAATCCGGCATGGTGGTGGGGATGGTGTTGGGGTTGATGATGGCTTTGACCTGAGTTTCTGAGTTCTGCTCCTCCGTGTAGCTGCCATCCGGGCTGCTCAGGGGCCAACACACACATTAAACATACAGTGAAAACATATGCAGTTTCCATTCAATTTAAGGAGATCTGTGGCAGCTGCTTTTAGATTTTCCCCAGCGGTGATGTTTGCCTGAGTATACCATACCTCTCTCTGTCCTGTGCACAATTGTTGCTCACAGCTGTGTTGCTCTGGGCCTCGTAAAATCCACTCCTCCGGTGTGAGTCGCTCTTAGAAGGCATCTTCTCCTCTACTTCTGCTAGCCAGCCCTGAAACACAAGCAGTTTTTCAACCTGTAGAAGCACACTAAGAAAGAAGATAAAGGGATGTTTTATAAAGTGGCCTGAATTTGTATGAATTACAAATAGATGTTCTGTTTGTTTGGAATTATCTACAAATATAAGGCAAAGCTGGTAAGAGATGTGAAGCTAAACTGACTACAATATTTTGAATAAAAATGGCTATCATACTTTTCTTTTTTTTTTGTAAAAGATGGTATTGATGTTCTGTATTCCCTGCTTTGTGTTGCTTGATTTATTACACAACCCTTTCAAAATGTACCAAAGTTTTCAGCTTGCACTTTTCAATACTTTTGCAAAAGCCCCACATTAGTTTAATCCAAAGGATGACAACTGAACATTTATTAAAATCCCTTTAACAAATAAGGCAGGAACATGTTGCCGCTCCATCTGCATCGGCATCTTGTCCTAATATGGTCCTTCTCTTTTGACCTACCCCAGCTTTGGATGCACTTTTGAGCGTCTCATTATTAACTGTTGTGAATTTACAAACATTCCTCCTCTGCCAATATTAACATTCAAAAGAGCTGAGAGGTGCATCTGGCTCTGAACTAACCTCAAACTTCTGCACTTCAGCCTGGAGCTTGTCGATGTTTTGGCCTATTTCCAGTAGCCGGGGGTCCACGCTGGCCGGGTCTCCCATCTGGGGATTCTTTACGTACACATCTTTCATCTTAGTTAGTGCATCCCTGGGAAGAAACAGGCCAATTAAGGTCATTGTTGTGTGAATAAAAGATGTAAAAAAAAATGGCTTTTTTTAATCAAGGTGGGAAATAAACACCTCTGGTCCATTTCTTTATGAATATCTTTATTGAGGTCGTCGATCTTGCCCTGCAGCTTCTTCCTCCTCTGCTCTGGTGGCAGATGACTGAAGTCTTCTGGTCCAGATCCCTAATAAGATGGGAAATGGAGAGAAAAAAAAAACAGAAAAAGGAATACAAAAAAATCTGTAAGAATGGAGTATAATTTGGCAGTATATAACTTCTAAACTGTTTTATTCAGAGTAAGTTTGTCTATTTAGATGCAGTATCTCCATTTACCAAACACCAAACAAGGCAACAGCTAATAAGCAACATTAGATTCATCCTGTGACACGGATCAGCAAAAGGAGACACTGCAGCCACTCTTTAAAACACTGAAAACTAAAGATGAGAAGTTTGTCTGTAAACTCTTAAGGCCTTTCACCTGTTCAGTCGCCACATCTAATCTAGCACTTTCTGCCAGATATGGTATAAAAACTATTCCTGCTTCCTCTTACAGCTAGCATGCTAGGTTAGTGAGTGAGCTGATGGGTTTGAAGCAGAATGATTTATTTCTGGCAGGACTAAGTGTCCTTAATGTCGAGGTTCAGGGAGTTTGTTTCATTGTTTCCAGTCTGAAATGTTGCACTAAATTTGTCACTTATCAATCTCTCTTCGATGGGTCAGTTTTGTGGGGTTTATTTTATAATTTCATTAATTCATCTTTCTTGAATTATGTACATTTTAGCTTGATTTAAGCAGATAAGAAAGACAATTTACTAATGAGACAGGATTATTTGTGTTTGAAATAAGAATTAAACGACTCTATTATCTTATTTAAACTACATCATATCTAATTGTTGCATTATAAAGGAAAAAATACTGATTCCATCAGCAGATTTAATTATTTACCTGCTTAAAATAAAGGTCAATGCATATATTTTAAGAACTGTTCTAGTTTTTAAGATCAGGTTTTGCAGTGTAATTTCATTTTTTTCTCGAGATTATTGATAGCTTAATGTTTCTGTTAAACATATTCTGTTCTTAACCGTTTGTAACATTCTTATTTTCTGAGGCTCTTAGCTTTTTGACATAAATAAGCCACAATTATTAACTTACAAGAATAAAGCCTTAAAAATCACTCTGTATGTATTGAAAGTGTAAAAATTCCTTTTTTCAAAACATTTTTATTATTCATCTATTTTCTATTTAACTGCAAGAGAAAATCCAATTCAAGTGAATTTTTGTATGTTGATCTTTATAAGTCAGGAAATGGCCACTGGGGACCAGACCAGACAAGGAACTATGCATATTTTACTACCACGCCTCACTGGCTGGTGCTAAACGGGGTAAAAAAAATAGAAGTCTAAGCTTATGTCAGAGAACTGCTGCAAAGACTAGCTTATCAACTTTAACTGGAATCGTGGCCTTTGCTGAAACATTTAGAAAGATAAATATGTGAATATAAGACAATACCCCTTTAAATACAGTATAAAGGAGTATCTGTGATATTGATTGGCTGGTTATCTTCTACAGGTCCTGACATCCTTGTTAAAGGTTCTGCTGGCGCCACAAACACCTGAAAATACCAGGAGATTCTGAACATCTGTTGAACATTACCAGAAAACTGAAAATGGGTCACCATTGGGTTATTCTCAGTAGGATAACTTGTAAGTCATAACTAATTCATTATTATGCTCTTTTTATAAGTTTTCCACAATGTTGCCAGTCAATTCATGTTTCATAATATGTAACTTTTTTAATAAAAAAAAACTAAATCAGAAAGCTAAAAAATGATATCTAAATAAATGTATGTTTTTTTATTTGTTTGTTTGGTATTTTTTGTTTTGGTGCTTCAGTTTTCTGAATGGAGGGCTGCTGACGCCTGTGTGGACTGAAGAGGTGATCGCCTGCAATAGATACAGCTCTGAAACAGCTGGGGCTACACACTGGAGGTCAGTAATAGCTAATGTTAACATGGGAACCTTACCCTTTCTCCCCGTATCACCATGCAACACTTAACCCGACATGCAACATAACAAACATCTGTCAGTCGTCATGCAGGGACATCGTACGTCTTCATCAGTGACAAGCTCATGAATTAGAGTTCACGTATCTTACTAATGTGCAACACGTGCAATTACCCATGATTTGATTCATGTGCTGATTGTATTGATAGACATTGATAATTGATTTGGAGTCATTCTACTTGAAATCAAACAACCCACATTACAGTTACAGAAACTGGATTAGATTTTTTAAAGTCAACCTACTTAGATATGTTCTCTTCACACATGAGGCTAAACACAGAATCTAACTATAAAGCTGCGTCAGTATAGAGGATCAGTCTCTTGAGTGTAAATAATCTGTTCCTGTGGGACTTGTTCCATCAAAATACAAAGGGGAACTCATTAAAAAGGCAGTTGTGATTTCCAGGGTTGTACAAACGCTCCAAATGTTGTTGTTTTTTGGGGGGGGGTCTAATAATGTGTGTTGTTTTGATTTTAACTATGGGGTGTTTTATGTAACCGACTTTGGGTTTGGACAGTTGATAAAGGGGTCAGCTCAGGTCATTCAGAAACTGAACACTTTCTAAGGTTCGGTGAAATTAAACGTAAAGCATCTGTGAACAGCAGTTTTAGCATCTTCTCACAGATCACCATAAAATCTTGCCTTTGAATGTGTCATTCTAACCCAAAATAGTTTGCTCTAAACATCTCTATTGTAGGAAGTCATCATCCTGCTGGAGGCTAACTTTCTGCACACATTTTAAGCCTCATTCCGTCTCCTACAGGGTTTCTTTTAGATTTGCTGGATCATTTAGCTCAATGCAGCGTAAGACTTTTCTACAACTTCATCCGACCCTGTGTGTGGTGTTTCTTCATCTACATAAAGATGGGTTTTTTTTCTACATAATGATGTTTGCTAGCAAATGCTTTCTAGCAAAACCTTAACACCAGATCTGGATTTATACTTAGCTTAAATTATACTCTTTACATTTTAAAGATAACCTTTTACAATGAATTTTATTTGGAGATATTTGATTAAAGAGGGCTAGAAACTTCAGATTTTTCTTAATAGGAAAAAAAGGTAACGTTGTATGTTGGCCTGTTGTATAAAAAGCCAATAAAAATAAAATTTATACCCAGATTGACAATTAAAAAATGTGTTATAATTCTTCACCCACTTCTGCTTGGAGCATTTAAATGTGACACAAAGGCAGCAAAGTGTCATGGTGAGGGCAAGTTTAGGATGTGAATACAAAATGAAAAGGACTCAAAGAGCCAAAGGAGCCAAAGAAAACATCAAATAAAGATAAGCTATTCCCCAAAACTGTTTATCTAGTCCAAAAACAGTGTTTCGTTAACATAAATATTTAAATCAGAACGATTTTCCTCATTAGCATGCCCACTAACTCATTGGTTTCTTATGTTAGCATCACAAAACACGATTCTAAATGAAACAGTACCAGCATGCAGTGTGAGAACATGAGACAACACAATCTACTTGCAGTCGGGTTAGTATTTGTTATGAAGATCAACAATTCGCTGGAGACGGTAAGGATTATAGGACGGAGTGACATGTAAAAACATCGAGTAAATCTGATCACCTCAATGAGACTCCGGACGTGGGAGTTGAGTGTGATCTGCACCACAGAGATCACAGACACACATTTGGGAGACGAGAACACAACCAAAACGTGAACAAAAAAACAAAAAAAACAAACAAAAATAGCACACAGGTGACATCAATCTCAGGCTCACTGGTATGTCAAAGCAAATTAATTACATAATTAAGATATATTTAAAGCAAAACATACAAAAAAATAGAGCACAACAAAACATAACAACGTACAACAGACTATTAACACTTTGTTACAGGGAGGGAGGGGGGGACATGCGTGCTTCGGTCATGCCTCTAAAGGGACATGCAGTCATACGGTCATGCTTACCAGCTTGAGAGAAAGCTTCATGGGAAGGGAAGGGGGGGCAGAAAGAAAAGTGATGAGGAGCAGGAAGGGAGAAAGAGACAACAGATAACAGTCAGCACCAAGTGAAACATTACGGCTCTCTCCGAAAAAAACAAACAAACAAAAAAAAAAAAACACTTTACCTTCATCATATAATACTGCTCTAATTATCAGACTTCACCACATGAGGGAAGGAGAGTACCGCACCGACATGGAGGAAGGATTTAGATTTCATGAAAACACTGCTGTGTCATTAATAAGCTCTTTCATAAACTATTCAGAATGTAAAGCCTCTCCTCTCTTTCCCAAAGAGGTGAAGTTTCAACATCCGTGACATGAGGGATTAATGGAACATGAGAGGGAAAAAAAGGAAGCCCACCTACAGCATGAAGCATGGGGGGTGAGATCAACTCAAAGTGGTGACAGACGAAGGAAAATGCAGAGAAGAGAAGTAAACAGAGGCGAAGATGTGTTTGCTTTTTTTTTTTTTTTACTTCTCTGTCACTTTCCATGTTGATATTGTATCACAAAGGGGACAGCAGAGGGCGCCAAAAGCCAATGTTCACATGACATGGAGGCTGAAAAGAAGAGTTTTAAACTTTTTTTTGTGAAGAAAGGAATGACTATGAATTTGAATTAGAAAGTGGTAAAATAAAAAGGAAATGATTTGCTAAAAAGACTCAAGAAACTTTTTTATACAATTAATTGATTTTTAAGCAGCTATTTTTGGAGCACAAAAAGAGCTCAAATCTGGATAACAACCATTGGCTGGTAGAGCTGGAGCAGATGACTTGTAATCCTGTTACAGGCTCACAGACTCGTGCAATGACGAGCTCCACTCTCATTAGTCCACTAATCAAGTCAACCACCAGGAAAGCTCCTCACTACAAGGCCCTGAGAGACTCACCTCAACCTCACACACATGAGTTACTCTCACATACTGTCAGAGATTTCTGAATCTCATACATGTGATAAGGTGTATGTAGATGTAACAAAATCAGTTGAAAAACATCCACGGAGCATTTATTCTGTCATCATTAGCAATAAATTACTATTTTAAGGTTTTTTAAAGATGCATTTAAACTGTTCTTTTTGCAAGGTGGAAATATTCTACAACAAACTTATATTATGCAAAAAAATGTATTGAATTTAATTTGGGTGATGAGTTTCTCTAATTGAGTCCTAATACGCACCAAGACTCAAATTTATGCATAAGATTAAAGCTGCAGGGATCCCATATGTTTTTAGTCATGAAAACAGATCTTTGATCTTTCTTCTAATCCAAAATAGTAGATGAATAAAACTGAATCCAGCTTTTAATAATAGTCCATACATCTCAGATAGGGTTGATGTTGGTGCCTTCCAGAAGGCTAATATCTGATTGGAAACTTAGTTTTGATGCATGTTTCAGGAACCTTGTCAGGAAAAGTCTTACATTCAAATTGTTATCTTTACATGAAAGGACATGGATGGAGAAAAAGTCTGCTAAGTGTGAGGCTATCATCAACTGGAAGCGATAGAAACACTGGGTTTTACCATCATAAAATGAGTTCAGTATCAATCTGGAGTTAACAGAAGGAACTATATGCTTTTAAATGCATTTAAGCTTAATTGAAATTTTTTGTTATATTTTTTTAGGGTTGATCAAGACAAGGACTATGTTTTCGGTCAATATTTGGCCAAAGTAAAGAAAGAACGATAAATCGAAGAACAAAGCACCTGCTGAGAAACATGGTAGTGGCAGGATGATGCTGAGGGTCTGCTTCCCTGTCACTGGTACTGGTTCATTCAACAAACAAGATAGAACAATGATGTCAGAAGATCACCTCAAATTCCTAAACCTTCCCTTAAATCCACACTCAGACGTTCAAAGCTTGAACATATTTTTAATTGAGTGATGCTACATTTTTAAGAAATGCAATTAAATAAGGCAGAAATTTGTGAGAAGCTTGTTGATTGTATGTCTATTTAACAAATTCATTGGGGACATTTATCGAACATTTACTTATCATCTATCAATCTATTGCAGCCTGTATGTGTAATTTCGACTTTGTGAATTACAGAAAATCTAGTTCTGTTTTTAACTACACCGAGAACAAAAAGAAAAGATGGCCTCACTGGAAATGGAAAAGTTAACAAGCTTACTTCCTACAGGCCATCAATATGCCTGGATTTTTTATAGGATGCAAAGATTTGCGGTATGTTAACAAAACATTATAAAAACTTATAAATCTTATAACTTTACTTAGGTCATCGTGCTATTATAGGTGCTACAAATATAAGCAATGGGTGTGCAACCTAAATTTGCACATTGTGCTGATTTATTTTAAATACAGACACAGATAAACAGGTAAATCATGGTTCTTACAGACAGAAAGCGAGTATGGGACACGGGCACACAGAAAGCCCTGGAGGGGGGAATTCTTGGCACTGCAGGCTGAACCCAGATCCAAAGTGTGACTAACACCTTATCCAAACATGCATGTCCACAGGTCGCTTATTTAACACGCAGTGGTGAGCAGCATGGCAGTAACCACACATCCTCACATCCACAATCTCCAACATCCTCTGGTGCTTGAGACACTTTGTGGATTGAGCCCTTTTGCAGATGCACAGCAGTGGCGGGGGGGGGCCTGAAACGGCTGCAGGACACTGCGAAGACCTCAAGCTGATAACATGTGATGAGGGATGAGATCACCGTCTTCTCTGATCACTCCTCTCCATCCCGACACGTGACACAGCCATGGGATGAACACGGAGCCAGACACAGACAGTAGCCTCCTTTGTGAGGTTGTTTCGCCTCATTAATCAGGACCAACACCATCCTCACATCACAAATGAAGAGGCTAATGCCTGCCTTTAATGCGGCCTTACTAATCACTCAGTCACTCTTTGCTGCAAACATATATAAAGGTGGTGTGATACTCACTGTCTCCTGGCACAAACTCACACACACACTTACAACATATTGCCTTGCTTCGAAAGCATATGTGGGTTGACCCAGAGTCCTCTTCATGAGCTCTTTATGATAAATGAGCGAACGCGGGGACTGCTGCTGTGGTGGCAGTCAGAGAAAGTAAAGCTTAAAGTCAGGAAAACAAGATCTCACACTGTCTACTGCCTTATAAGATGACTCCTAAAACATAAAGACCTGTACTTCCTACTCCAACAACAACACACATGCAGTGACAGCAGATGGATAGCTTAATATGCAGCAAACAGAGGCTCTCCTGCAGGGGGAGAGTCTTTCCACTGTGCACAACTATCCACCTCCACAGGCACTTTAATCTTCAGTGTAATACTGTGTTCTCCTGCAGGAAGCAGGCAGAGAAACATGAGAGTTCTTATTGATTTTTTTTTATATAAGCTTAGACATTGAATAATACTGGAAGTAGGTTTAGAAATTAAATCTGTCTTAAATTCTCTCTACAAAGGTATCTGTTAAATGTTTTTAATGGCATCGGACTAACCAAAATGCAGAAAAAAATAACAGAAAACGTCTTATTTGATATGAACAATTAAACAAATGTGACATGTATAAGGTAGCAAGAGTGATGAATGGATTGACGAATGATAATTAACATTTAGGTAAGCTTTGGCATGGACTGACACCCTCCCATCATAAAGCTTATCTAATTAGCGATACCAAATCCATTTAATCGAATCAGATTTAAAATATGATTTACATGGCTG
>JAUZNJ010086788.1:2886-23058 GCA_034780135.1 Jordanella pulchra
AACGATGTTGTCTGTCAATCGGACCTGGTGGGAGGATGTACATATGACGAATATGAACCACTGCTAATACAAAGGAGACAAACCCTTTGATGCACCTCAGCCCATCTGTGGGCTTTTCATTGTTCATTGTTTGGTCTCAGTGACATTATAGGAGAAATAAAAACCTCAGATTAGTCCCCCCACCCCCTCCGCCGCACGCCCACTCCACCTGCAAACTCATTATTTCAAGTGACGTGCAATATAAGCCAGAGACTCTACCGTCCAAGCACCGTATGACTGAAAGCAAACTGTAAGGGAAGAGTGAACTGCGAACACTTTATCTGCCCTCGGAAAGAGGGGGAAAAAAAACTGCCACTACTACCCTTTATCTCCCCTTACAGAGAGTGTGAACTCAGGAGAGTAGCCGGCTGGTCTTCAACCATTTTCTGTCCAAGACACAAGGACTTCGATAACAAAGCACTTCTTCAGCCAGCCACCTCTCCATAAGACTTGAGTGTGTGTGATTTTATGTGTGTTTGTGTGGGAAGAAGGCAACAAACCAAATTAAGAAGAGCTTGTTTTCTTCCCCCCTCACCCAGAAGACAAGATCACTTTTTTTTTTTAGATATGTTTGCTTCAGTTTAAAACTAAATGAGGCAAAGACTTGTGAATAGGTGGTCTGTTATAGCACTTAATAATAATGCCAACGATCAGAAGAAAGGAGAAGCAACACTGGCTAATATAAACTGCAAAAGCAAAAGACTTTAAAGCAATCTGCTCAGTGGCTTCTCTCTGTACTTATTTTTTAAATTGACGTGGGTGTGAACTTTGTCGTTTTTTGTTTTCCTTCTTGTCAGCGGGACCAGAGGATGTCAAACACGGTAGCAAAGTGAAGGAAAATGCAAAGAAAACTCAAAAAGCGCTCATCATCCTCACCTTCTTTTATCAAAGTAAACATCACTGTTAACATTGCAACGCGGAGAATTTCTTAGCCTTGGTGTCTGGGAACGCTCAGCTGGAACCAGCAGGGAGGATCACCACCTCGTCTTTCACTTTCTTCTTCTTCTTTTTTTTTTGTGTTCGGAGGTTCCTGCCAACTGATGTGATAGTGTGGCCACTGAGTGCCTGCCTGCTGCAGAGAGCAGATCTGCAGCAGCTCCTCACCTTTCCCTCCCTGCTGCCATCTCATCCTCCTTCCTACGGATCCCTCCTCCACCTCCACTGTTGGAGGAGCTTAGAAATTACTACTACTGCTACGTCAGAGCCTGTCCTCAGCAAGCACCGCTTCCAATGTCTGTCTTTCTTCTGCAAACATCACTTTAGTCAGAGATCAAGTCAATCGATTTTTTTTTTTTTTATAGGGGGGGGTACTTACTGAGCGGCTATGGTATGTTTATTGTACTACCCATGTAAGCTGACGTTATTGACGACATTTCCTGATAGGCATGGGTTGGTAGGAGACTATTGAAAGAAAAATACCTTAGTTTTAAAATATTAAGGTTTGATTAAAAACGTGTGGAAAGAAAATATATGACATGATCCGAATGCTTTCACTTAAAACAAAAAGCAACAATTAGTCCTACTGCTGCTGAAACATTTCTATCTTATGGCCATATTTATCATTTAGGGCTACAGAATAGGAAGAAAACATTTTAGCTGTTAAATGTTATCATTTTAAAACGGTTCTTTTTTTTTTTTTTTAAATTATCTTTTCAGTTTTTCCATCATCATTCATCTCTGACAAAATGTCCAATCGTTAAAACTCCATCCATCTGGTAATTATACTTTACTGGTGTGTGTTTTTCACCATACTTTGACTCTAATAACCTACCTCTCTGGGTAAATGAACGTGTCCATGTTCACATCATGCTGAACCAGAGATTTAAAGCCTTGTAGACTCATGGTTTTGGTGTAATGTGTTAGTTATTACACTGTCTCTCCAGAAGAGAAGAAGCAATGATCTGCTTTCAAAATAGTGTGTAGAGTGATTTCTCGCTAAGATGTCGAATCAGTTTTCCATCTTTGTATGAGAGAACATTTCTGTTGGGGGGGGCAGCAGTGTGTCGGAGGGTCGTTGTTTGCTACACTGCTGTGCTAGCACAACCAAGGCGAAACATATAACCGATGGATGGGACTACCTTAGTTTTCGGTCTGTTTTGGTGTAATTTCTGAATAGAAAAAGAAATGAAAATATTTCCAAACAGCCAAACTTTTTATTCATCTAAGAAACCGAAAGAAATCTTAGACAACTTTCAGCCAGCTGGCAGCAGTGTGCAGCATCAGGCAATGGGAGGGGAAAAGCTATCTTATTCAGTGCTCTTCATAGCCAGAGGAAAGGGGGAAAAAAAGCGGTCAGTCTACTTCATCAAATCAAAACGAATGTTTTTGTAAGCTTTTAAAACTTTGGTGTATCTTGATACTGGAAAGCAGCCCATGCCTAGTTTCTGATTGTTTATAGGGGTTGTTTGATTTCTTTTTAAATCCTGGTCTTAATGCAGTGTTCAGCATCCCTCCTGACCCTTCCTGCCGCCTCTATAGCAGAACCAGTGAGCAGTTTTGACGGTACGCACAGCAGGCGGTTAAAAAGCGTCATCCCACCTGCTTGCAAGTCGGCCTGCTCTGGTTGGGCTTCTCTCATGTTGAACTCTGGGATTGCTCTGTCACACTTAGAGCCACCTTGACTGACAGTGAGCCTCCCATTTCTATGCAAACCACAAAAGGAGGCGTTCGTCCAAAAACCATCCTCTATATCTGCCAGTCTCCACTTATCTCACAACTTGTTCTACCAGGCAGCTTCTTCTGAAACCTCACTGGGTGAAAATGTAGAGGACACTGAAAGAGACTCCTGCCTCGCTTAGATCGACACTAAACAACGTGCTGGAGACACTACGCGTTGGGCGTCGCTCCTTCAGTTTGGTGCCAACTTGATCGCCGGTATCTACTTCCACTTTCTTGCATCGTCTTTTTATGTTTGAGAAGAGGAGCCGTTGCTGCTGGGGCAGAAGGGCAGGACAGATGATGCTGATCTATGAGGGTGGGCTGGAATATCTTTAGCAGTAGGAGGGTGGAGGGAGGTCCCTGTATGTGTCTGTGCACTGTTTATGGGTCACATCGGGTACATATCTTTAAAAACCAAAAATATGATTTTGTTCTTTTTATCATCAAGATTTTCACAAAAACTAGAAACATAAAAAAAAATAAAATAAAAGAATAGGCTGCGCACTCAGAAGCTGAGACGCACCTCATGTTTGGTACCAAGTCTTAACATAAATAGGAAAATAAAAAAACTGAACTTTGGGGACTTGCCCTCTTCCAGAGTCGCCTTGGACGTGCATCGTTCAACAAAAAGAACAATCACTTTCTGCCTGTGCTGTTTGTTTGTGAGATTGTTCCTGAAAACCTGCATTAATGAACTCCACACTGGACTTATATCATGGAGCTGGTGTTGAAGTCGAGGGGGGGGGCAGAGGGTCGACTCTCAGATGTGGATTTCTCGGCGCAGCACCAGCACTGAGAGCCTCTCCCACACCCTCACCTGCACTCTTATCTACCTGTAACGTGTCGGAAATCAGATGCTCTCCCTACATTTTACTTTTTTGTTTTGTTTGTTTTTCTTTCGAAGGCAACTGGAGCTCGAGTTCATCCTGCTTCATAATCACAGATCAGACACGAGTCTGAGCAGGGACCCAAGGAATCAAGAAGGACAGGGGGTTGAATATGCACATGCTAGCTCATACACAGTACACAACCAGGAGTACATAATGGATGTGTGTGGCTAGACTTGACCTGCTTTCTCCACTTTTACACCCTTTTCTTCATCCCTTCCCATTTATGTTTCCCAGAAAATGAGATCAAAAACATATCAAGAGTAATACAGAATAATGAGAACAAATACTTGAATCAAAAAGAAGCGCCAACAATGTAATGTGAACACTTTTTGTAGTTTGTTTCTTTTTTTGTCTGATTCATACACTTCAGAGATTTTTGACAGCTTCTGTTCAGTTATTCAAATTTGAACTGTTTAAAAGCAAAGGTTGGTTATAAAAGGCAAATGTTACATCTTGTTTTAGAGTGTTTGCACAAGGCTGCTTGTACTGTATGAATGAATGTCTGTCAGGTATGGAAACCGTGTACAGGTGCACCTCAGTACATTTATAAGGACATTAGAGCTAAATAATTTCAGTATTTAAAACAAAAACGGAGGGAATCAGATTTATTACACAGTGATTTAGTTCAGGTAATTTTTTCTTGTTATCTCAATTGGATTTAAGTGTAGACTTTGACTAGGCCCCTTCTAGGCTGCCTTTTTGTGATATTTGAGCGTTCTGTTGTTCACTGAAGTCCCAAAGGCTTTAAAATGTCTTTTTACATCTTTGCAGACTGATGTCTGACTTTTTTAAAGATGGATGCATGATTGTGTTGCTGTAGAGATTTTTTTTTTAGCCTGGCATAAATCATTTCTTGTTAAATCTGAACTCCGGTTTCCAAAATTAGGATTATAAAAGGTCCTAAATTTGAATGATCAATGATCACTCTTTCACATTGGGTCATGCTTTGATGTTTAAAGTCATGATTATCCTCAGTGTACCTTTGACCGATGATAAGACTAGTTTGACTTTAGTAGCAAAAAAGGGAGAAACCAAAATTATAAAGGACGCAAATACTTTTTAGAGCGGTGTAGCTGCTGCAAAGCTGTATGCAAGAATATTAATCAGAAAGTTGAGTGGAAGGAGGAAAGTATAAAGTGCAATTTGGAATGATTACCTTAAAGTCAAAATGACTAAAACTAAAAGAAATAAATGCTTTAAAATAAATCACTGTATGCAATAAATCTGTTAGTTTCATTTTTCTTTTACATAATTTACTGAAATAAAGTTTTGATACTATTCTCATTGAGATGCACCTGTATGAGAGCTTCTGATTACTGCAGAGGAGGTCCTCTGCCTCATGTTTTTTTTTTGTATCAGTATACTTTTTTTTTGGCTTGTCAGATATAATATTTTAATGTTGTAACTAGCCTCTAGCGTTGCACTGAGTGTCGGCCTCACCCCTCACCCAGCTACATGAATAACATGAGACAAGTACTGAGGGGGAAACTGGGGGACAGTTCATGTGTAAATGTTTACTCAAGGACTAAAATAAGTATTTGTTTTTTTTGTTGTTGTTGTTTTTTTTTCTTGTATTAAATGTAATGTTTTATCTACCTTAGTGGCTTTCATTGTGGAATAATCCAAGAAAGTATGGATCATAATTGAGTATTGCACCATTTTTCAGACTGTAAAGCTTAAAAAAAGGAGAAAAAAAGTATATGTTAAAAAAAAAGAAAAAAAAAAGTATTTTACAGACCTGTGGCCATAGATTGGGGGTAGAGGGACTTTAACTCTCCCAAATCTGAGCAAACGGAGAGTGAAGAACGAGACATCAGACCGAGCCTTGACTTCTAGGGCTCACCTCAGAGGTGCCTACTTTTCTGTTCTGTTTATTTTAAGTCCTGTCATCAGTTTTCTTATTTTCCTGCAAGGCCACTGACAGTTTACAGTTTTATTTCTTCAGCAAAACAAAGGAGGAATCAAACCACACGAATGTTGGAAATAGAAAGCAAAGGACAAATGCTTCCATTAGAAAAAAAAAAAAAAAAAAAAACCTTCAGACAAATGAAGATTTCCTGTGCTACTTTCAGAACTCTGGGATTGAACAGTGTTGTCTTGTTCTGTTTAACCTTCTTCCTTCTGTGTTAGAAGTTGATTTCATGAACTTATCTGTCGGTTTTTATGTTGAGTGTGTATTTTTTTTTTTCCTTTGTAGAAAAAGAGGAAAAAAAGGCTCACTATCTTGCACACACACGATTTAAGTGGATCTTGTCTCAGGAAAGCCAGGGTTCCAGAGTACCAACTCCACGCCATTTTAATGTACATTTTTATGTATGAGTTATAGAAAAAGATGAAAAAAAAGACAGAATTTTAAGCACTGAAAGTTATGGATTTCAGAAGAAAATACCTTTTTTTGTTTCTAAATCCGTAGCAGTTACATGATAACCAAATAATGGACTTTTAAACAAAAATGGAGTGCTTTATAATATAAATCTATATATTAAAATTGCTTTACTTTTAAAAACAAAAGTGGTCAACAAGTTTGTTTAAAAAAATGACAAAAAAAATGAATAACATGCAAATGCTGTATGTTTGAATCTTTGTTGTGTTTTTCTGAATAAGGTCCCGTCCTGACTGAATCAGGAACATCGTGCATTAATCTTTCTGTCTCTCTTGTTCTCCCGCTGAGGGTGTTAATAATGGATTAATCAGACTTTTGTTGTTTTTTTTTTTAGCATTTTTGTCTCAGATTGTGGAGGATGTTATGGTAAAACATGAGCTGGTTGTAAAAGGATCATGAATCTATGCACAAGTGTTAGGTGGGCTGGACGGTAAAGGGGTGGGGGTTTGATTGCAGAGGTTTCTGATGTGTTTTAGTGTGTTTTAGTTCTTTAAGGGGACAAATGGATGGACGGGGAGAAGCCCACCACCACCAGCTTCCCCTGATCCCTCTTCAGATTGACCTAGCGCTACATCGCCATGCTGTGTATTCCTAAAACCAATGAGCATCTCACTTTTTAGCACTGTGGGATTCTAGCCTGTCACCCTCACGGGTTGTTTTTTTTTCCTTTCCTTTAGTGTTTTGGAGGGTGGGAGGTGGGATTAGGGCTGCTTTTTTTGCCTTTTTTTAATGTTACTGAGAGTTAATGAGAAGTCAGTGGCTTGTAATGTTTTATTTTTTTGTTTTTCTGTATATCTTTCTCCTCATAGAATGTGATTGTTAAATGACATGCACCGAAACAAATGTTTTCATGAACTATGGAGCTTCTTTCAAATATTAATAAAATAGCATTTTTTTTCTTGTCTGTTAAGCTGTCTTTGTTTTTATTGAGGGTGTTGATGTCACTTCCTGTCTGCATGATGCCGGGGGCGGCGGGAGTGTGTTCATGCTCTGAGAGCCAGCTGCCGGGGGGAAGCATAGTAGTTGTCTTGTGGCTGCCGGATGTTTGGGTTGGCGTAAATTGGGAAGTCGCCTTCTGAGCGTGGGGGGGGCTTGTGCACAATTTTAGGGCTTCCTGCGTCATTCTGCTTCCTGCTCATTTCTTCATAGATGGGGGAGTTGGGCTGCAGTGGGCGACGGTGACGTACTCTGACCTACAAAACAAATATTAGCAGAATCTGTCAACCTGCTAACCAAATTTTTTGGAAGAGGAGGCCTGTTTTCATCAAAAACAAACAGAATTAGGAAAATGTGGTGACTATTTGTCTAAAACTCACATTTAAAAATCAAAAGACTTAAGGGGGATATAAACTCAAATAGTCACTTGATGCACCGTGGATTCTGGCTTACGCAGTAAACAACTCAAAGGCTTCACATTCTGCTGCTTCTCCTGTTCTGATTCTTGCACCTTTTTTCTCACTGATTAACTGGTGACTGATACATAGATTAGCAATCACAGTGTTTTTGTCCTCATATTAAATGGGGAAGGAGTACAAGAATCCATTTTGTAAAATAATAGGCGTTAAATTTGAGCTGAACACAAAAATCAAATAACCTATCTGTATCTTAACTATTACTTGAGTGAACTGTTACTTACACATTCTTCCATGACCAGAAAACACATTGTTAGGAGGAGAAGCCCTGCTGCAGCAGAGATGGTCAGGAGTAGAGGGATGTAACCATGATTGCACTGGCAGGACCCCCCTGTACCTGAAACACAGCGCTTTTACAATAAATATTTCTTTTAAAGCTACAGAGTGCCGTATGGTTTGAACTGTGATGACGTCAAACTGCACACCCTTACTCTCTACCAGGAGGAAGCACTTCTGGGCCCCAGGGATGATCTGATCTGAGGCGTTCTTCTGTGCATATCTCAGCTCCCACATGTAGAGTCCAGAGTCACTGAGCTGCAGGGGAGAGATGCTGATGTTGATCCTCAGTGAGTTTAGTCCCCCGCTGAGCTGCAGGCGGGCCCCTCTCTCTGGGTTCACCCTGACTGCACTGCCCTCAGCTGCAGAGAGCAGGGTGGTCTGGCCCCGGGGGCCACGGTGGTACAGATGCAGTCCTACCAGACGTCCATGTTCCGGCTGTACGGTGGAGGAGAGAACCAGAGACTGATTCTCTGCAAGGTGCTTAAACACCACCTCTGCACGGACTAGGAAGAATAGTAACAAGTGTGAGCTGCTGGTGAAACACTAACAAATGACATTAATCCTGGAATTTGGATCAATGGTTCTGAACGCTTCTGGTAGATGATGCCAAAGTTTGAGACAAATTTCAAAATGATTTCTTAACACTTTTACAAGTCATTTGATTTTTACAAACTGCAATCATGAATTTAGGAAAATGAATTTAGTAAATAATATGTGGCGAGGTGCACACTACAGGGGGCCCCGGGCGGGATTTGATCCCCAGACTCCTGGGTGAAAGTCACACGCGCTAACCAGTCAGCCAAAGGGATATCCCCTTGGCCAAGTAGCCAAGGTGCATGATCATTTGGAGGCATAGTGACAGGACCCCACACTGTCACATCTCTCCCCCTCTTTTCCCAAGCATGTCCTCGTGCTCCACACAGGCTGCCACAATTACTATTAGAATCCATGGACCGTCTAGCAGCATAGATCCTGCCAACAACACCAACTGTGGCAAGGTGCACCCTACAGAGGGCCCAGGCTGGATTTGATCCCAAGACTCCCGGGTGAAAGTCGCACGCGTTAACCAGTCCCTTTGGCAAAGTGACTGGTTAACGCGTGTGACTTTCACCCGGGAGTCGTGGGATCAAATCCCGCCTGGGGCCCTCTGTAGGGTGCACCTTGCCACAAATAGATTTTAAGAGTTTATGAGACAGAGAAGCACAGAACCACTATGTTCAAACAAACAAACTTTCGATTTCCAAGTTGCTTTACTATGACACATCCTAGCATGGTTAGCAGTATTTTGGGTCACATGGGTGTTTCAAGGATTTTGCAAAGTAAATCAAACTGTTAGAGGATTAGGAGAGTCAGCTTTTCCAAGTTTATGATTGATATTCAAACTTAACTTTGTAATATAATTTATTTTTGATTTTTACTTTTGTTTGCAGCATTTTGAGATACTTATATGTAAAAACCCATTTACACAATAGTTACTTTATTTTTATTGTTGTTTTTTACATTATTATCATTAATACCTCCGTCTTCATTGCTTAGAACTTCATCTGTCTTGTACTGTCATTCTCAAACTACCAGTACCCCGATGCAATTTCCTCCTTTAAAAAGGAAGGACCAAACCGGTTTTGCATGTTATCCGTTGTACAATTCTTGTAGATCATCCACAACAAGGCCACTTTTGGTATGGGTTATTTCTAATTTTTTTCTCCATTTAATGTAGCACTCCTTATTTGAAATTTATGAAGTTTGACCTCTATGATGTACTAGGAAAAAAAAACCTGCAAAAGACAGAGTGATTGAGGTTGAGATTCACCTTTAAGGGCGGTGATAACCCTCAACTTACATCCCGACATATAATGGAATGGTGTAAAACGGCCTAGTCAAAGTCCAGAATTAAATCAAATTGAGAAACTATTGTAAGATATGAAACTTGTTGCAGATGTTCTGTGAAGGATTTGGATCAAAACGTCATAGAAGCTATTGATTTCTGTAATACCTGCATAAAAAGAACTTATTGTCAGATGTAGGTCATTTTTTACAATTACTTTTGTTCAAGTGGGAACAAAAACAGATGTAACTACTTGGATTTGATCTGATTGATTCATCTGATTCTTTTGGAAGATTGCAGGTGTTGAGGGAAAGAAAATCAGTCTCCTATTTTTCCCTATTACATATATAATTACTTCTAAACGTTTTCACTCACGTCTTTTCTATTGCAAGGCCAAACACTGTCTGGTTGAGATGTTGTTTGGGACCAAAAATAATCCTCCCATGAAAAGCCAGTTTTAGCTATCATAACATTTTACTCGTTTCTCTAGACTGTCTGCAATGTGTTTTGATTCTGAAAACCTTCACAGCCTTTCTCCGACTTCAAGTTAGGGTGAGGAAACTGATCAGAGCAGGGCTGAACATCATCCTATGATTCCTCATTTCTTTGCAAAGAAAGAAATAAATGCCGACTGAGTGAATACCCACCTTTATTTAACTAGATGCCTAACACTTTTTTCACAAAACAGGTAAATTCCTCTATCAGGAAAAAAAAAAACATTTTCTTTACTGCATTAAAAAAACAATTAAATCCTCTATAGGTATGGTTGGCCCTAACTAATATTTGTTCAGTAAAAACAAGTTTAAACAACATTTTGAGTTTTTCTATAAGTGAACTGACAAATGCCTTACCTTCAAAAAAGTGAATAAAGAGGAGAATAAATGGTAGATGTGTCTTCATGTTGTTCACAGTCAAAGAGAGCCTGACATAGAATATGCCAGAGTTAAATCATAATATAGTCACCCTCCGTTCTGCTCTGACGTTTGACACAACCCTCTTATTGTTCCCCCCCCCCCCTCCTGAGAAACAGGAAGACTGCCTCAAAGCAAAAGCAGCGGTTAGAACGCAGTGGTTGGTCTGCACACACTGAGGCTGCGGATGTAAGGTCTGAATAATACAGAGAGACAGGGTGGAAGACCACACCGTTAAAAAAAATAAACTGTCTACTACTACAACAACTAAATGTCAGTATTTTGACACTGATTTCAATCATTTTAAGGCTATAATGTTGTAAAGATTAATCCGACTAATTTCAGAACTGCTCATCTAAATAGCCCCACTGCCCTTCCTTTCTTTATTCATGGTTGATTTCTTTCAGCTTTTTATGCTGTTACCAAATAAAATCATAGATAATATAATAAAGGAAAATAATAATAACTGCTGAAGATAATCAGAAAGATAATCATTTTACTTTTCTATTTCATAAACTACTTTTAAAGCATGTTTTCCAATTGCATAAAAAAACGTCTACCTTCTACTTTGCCCTCTAACTCTGTTCATGAGCTGGTAGATGTTTTTCTTTTTAAAATCTCAGACATCAGTTATTCAGTTGCTCCAATTAAATTGTTTCTGGGAAGAAAAAGTCTCAGTGGAGAAATATTTCACCAGTGTTGAAAAGCTGAATGCAGCTGGTGAAACTCTGGACTCCAAGTTCACTATAACATCTATAAAGAGAGACTCCACAGATATAAGTTAGTATTAAAAAATGCCACAGAATCTTTTTTCTCTGAGATTATTAGCAGTCCACAGGTTAACGAAACCCTCCTATGACTGCAGCATCTGAACTCCACGTAACATGCAATGAATTATCTAATATCCTCACTGGAAGAAAAGATTAAAGGTGCAGGCTGTGCACACATATCAAGTCCATTACCAAAGTTGTCTTCAACTAAACAGATCTTGACATTTTCAAATTTCACAAAATTAACTTTAACAACGCAAAAGAAATCCTACATCTATTGACCTCTTCTCCCTGCTGCCACAGTGTTTTACCACAGCCTTATCATAACATCTGATTTAACTCAAATAACACTTCCTAATTGTCAGCTGTTTCCCTCCAGACCATAAGATAAGCAACCACACTCTTACCACTGCTGTTGAAAACAAAAGCAACTTGGACAAATTGCTAATGCAGAACTAAAGGCTGTTCTCAAAGCTCCCCTTCATCAGTAAGATTACTGAAAAAGATGCGTTTCAACAGTTTCCTAATAATGACCAGCTTCTTCGACATCTTACAGTCATGTTGCTGTTGTCACCACACTGCAGAGACGTCAAGGTATTCAATCACATCCATTTAAATCCTACTTTTTGTGTCGCTAGGTAACTACATGCTCGTCCTAACTCACAGCTATACAATATATAGTCTCCATTGATTTTTAACCCATTCAAACGCTAGAAGTAATCAACGTCTGGATGTGCTAAAATCCTTCTTCAGCTGAATCAAAACAAAACTGAAGCAATACTTTCGTTTGCCTTTTGTTTGAGTTTGAACTTTATCATACAGCTAAGTAAGTTAATACAGCTGGAAATCAATAAGGATGTTGTGATGGACTCAAACTAGAGACATCACCCCAGTTCTAAAATCATTACACTGACTATCTGTGTCTAAGAGAACAGACTTTAAAATCCTTCTGTCAGTCTATAAACTACTCACTGCTTTAGCACCAATGTACATTACAGACCGGTTGTCAATGTATCAACCACCCAGACCTCTCAGGTCCTCTGCTTTGAACACCAAGAACCAAACATGGTTATAAATCAAGATTAAAACATATTTTAATCTGATATTTCTCTAGAACAGCCTTAAACTGAGTTATCTAAACATTATTTTGTTTCCAATTTAACTTTCTTTTCATTTTTTAATTAATCATTTTATCTTATTTATATAATTGTATAATTGTCTGTTTGATTATTCCTTTTTTATGGTCTTTAATTATTTGTGTTGGCTACATGTCATTGCAATGTACCTTTTTCTCTTTCATTTGCAGCACTTAAAATTGTTGTGCTTCTGAACAAAATGTGCTTTATGAATAAACTTGTCTTGCCTTTTCTAGTCTATGGCAAATATTTTTTTAAAACAAAAACTCTAAACAACAGGTACATATCAGTAGAGTTTTTTTCCTGATTTGAAGCATTTTTCAGGTTTACAAAAATTGATCTTCTGGACCAGATAACATAACCTGGTTCTCCAGGACTCCTACAGTCCCTTTAACAATCTCCCCATTATATCTTATTTCTCCTGTTGGATGTTTCTCCATAATTTAGGGTTCTATTCAGTTTGCTGTCTCCTCTGCTCCTTATTTCAACTTTATGCTAAATATGTTTTTTATTTCTTCCTTTTGATCCATTATGTCATTGAAGTTACCACCGCTTCTTATTTACCCTCAAAACTCTTCATTTACCTTCAGATTTGTAGCATTTTAACTTAATATCAAACTTCCAATTTTTTATATTTTTGTTATGACTTCCAATTTTCCAGTTTATTTCCGATTGTTCTTACATGGCCTGAAATCCACATGATTACTATGTTTCTATTTTGCACACATGACTTAAAGCAGCATGTGCATTGTTTCTGTTTCTTAATTTAGCCTGGGCCAGAAAGAAGCTTGTTAAGTGTGAAACCAGCCAATTGCTGCTAATTAGGAGTAATTCAGCTCAGGTGTGATCTGCTGGGATTTAAATATCAGCACTCCAGTGATTGGATCACTGTCTTGTGGGTCGGTTGGAAGCACTTGCAGTCTTGACCTGTGTGGTGCACTGGGGTTTTTTGGTGTCCTCATGGAGTTTGTTTGGCTTTGGTTTAATCTCCTTTTAGGGATAATGTTTTATGGGCTCTGCCCTCAATCAGTTCTTGCTTTTAGACCCCTGCATTACCCGCAGTATCCCTCCTTTCCAAGACCTCGGCCTCAACAAAGCGTCTCTCACCCTGCGGAGCAGCACGAGCCAGAGCTGGTCAACACTGTCAGCGTGATTTGCCACCCTGACTCTATAGAGGTGGTGATCGCTGCTGACATGTTCGCGGTTGGAGCTCCAGTTGACAGCCAGGAGCTGCATCTTGGCGTGGAGGATAATGAGTTCTGCAGGGCTAAAGCTACTTCTGCTGAGGAGTACAGGATTGTTGCTGGGCTGGATGGATGTGGCACTAAACACTGGGTAAGTGGAGATTTAAAAAATTTTTATTTTTTTTTTTTTTTTATATCAATATTCTGTTTCCAATTATACTTTGTTTTCTAGATGACTAAAGACTCTCTGATTTACACAAACCTCCTCATGTACACTCCGCTGGCCAACCCTAGTGGGATAGTTCACATGGAAGAAGCAGTAATCCCTGTTGAATGCCATTATGAAAGGTCTAATTATAATCTTTCCTAATTTTTTATTTTTTTTTTTTTTCCCTGCCCGAAGCACCATTTAAAATGTCTCTTTTTAGGAAGTATGGTGTCTCAAGCTCTTCTCTAATGCCAACTTGGATTCCTTTTACGTCAACCCAAGCTGGAGTTGAGACTCTGCAGTTCAACTTGAAGCTAATGACTAGTAAGTTTAGTGCTCTCCTCATTTCTAGCTCAACATTTAACTCAACTCTGTCATCTCTTCCAGATGACTGGATGCATGAAAGGGGTCCCAATGTGTTTTACCTTGGTGAACCAATCAACCTTGAGGCATCTGTGAAGGTTGGACACCACATGGGTCTTAGGGTGTTCCTGAGCAGCTGTGTGGCCACACTTCACCCAGCTGCAAACTCTGATCCCAAATATAGTTTCATTGAGAATGGGTAAGAAACTGACTGAATTTGAACTGAAGTGTTCAAAAAGGAGCTGAAATGGTTTCTGAAGTCCGACATGCCAAGCATCTACATGTCTGGTTATAGTCTTTCAACGTCCCTTGAATGGCATTTCTTCTGTATAGGTGCTTGACTGACTCCAACCTTCCAGACTCGAAGGCCCAATTCTTACCCAGAACAAGGGACGACACGCTGCAGTTGACCATTGATGCCTTCAAGTTCCACAGTGACAATCGAGGGCAGGTGAGGATACATTTAACTACCTTAAAGCACAACTTGAGATGCATTCTCACTTGCCACCTTTTTAGCTCTACATCACATGCCACCTAACTGCTGTGCCTGTAAATGATGCAGAAGCACCAAATAAGGCCTGCACCTATATGAATGGCAGGTGAGTGACATTATAGTAGCAGTTGGGTTGGTGAGAATGGGACTGAGGTGACCTTTCTTCAGGTGGAGGTCTGCTGATGGCAATGACTACCTGTGTGGTTATTGTAAGACGCAAGATCAAATGTACGGCAAGGCTAGCATTCCTGGGGTACTTGGTCCTCGTGTATTTGGAACGGTGGCTGGTCCTCGTGCTTTTGGAAAAGTTGCTCCTGCTGAATCCATGTGGAGGAGTGGGGTGAAGGCAAATAAGGGTAAGTCTTTTCCACTTCTACATATAAAACTGTTTAACTCTAACGTGGAGCTTTATTTCAGCTGGATGGGAACAAGAGGCCAGAGTGGGACCACTGACAATTCTGCCATCTAGTAAAAGTGGAATTATTCCTTTTGGTGAACTCCCCAGCACTCTCCAAAAACTTCACAGACCTGCATTCTATGGCAGTCATTGGAGAAGTGGTATCCAAAAAACCAGTAGGTTTAACAAAACAAGGTTTATTTCTTTTTTTGTAATTGCAGTTTCTTAAAAGTCTGTCTTCCAGATCTAGAGAAAGGACTGCTTCCTGAGCCCTCTAACCTGGATGCTGAAAATGAAACTGAACCAAAAGGTATTGTATAATGTCTTGACTGACCTGTGCAGTTGACTTCTATCCTGACTCTATTCTGTTTGCAGGTGATTTGGAGGAAAACTTGCTTTATGAAGCAGCTAATAAGTATGGTCTGAAGTCCTTGAATGTCCCGATGGATACAAACTCAACTGATTCCAGTTATACTGACAGCACCGTGCTAAAGATGAAGGAGCCTACAGGGAAGAATGCAACTGCTACTCCAACTGGCCTTCCTGAACCAAAGAAATGACTTTCAATTTGACCTGTAGTTTACTTTAAAGGAATGCCATATGGTTGAAATGGTTCCTGTATTTTAATGGGAACTCCAAGAGGAGTAAACTGTTTAATAAAACACTACCTCTGAAGATCATTTGAATCAAAGTTTATTTTGCAGCACTAAATGTAGTGATGGCCCTGATTCATCTCTTAACAGTTCAGAAGCTAGATGGCAGTGAACTTTAAACTGGAAGGGATGTACAAAGCAGGTAGCTCCTGATGGAAGCGGGCTATCAAAATGCTTTGATATTTTAGGAAGGTATAAATGATTAAACTTTTGCTTGAGCCAGGTATTTGTGAAAACCAGAATTTGTGCCAACTCTGCACAAATTGTCTATAAATCTGTCAAATGGGACGGTTTAATTAATAAAACCCAAATGAAAGCGGTGAATTCTAGTAAACTCTAGATTTGAGGAAAGCGTGGCTAAACCTGTGGAACCCATATTTGGAGAGCAAACTTGAGCAAGTCCAGTCTCCCTTGTTGCAGATCTGTAAACACTAAATTGGTTCTCTGGATGTTAATCCATTTATATTATACAAATTTAGATTTAAAAGCACCCCACAAGCACTACAGGGGGAGGAAAGCCTAAATGCTTCAAGGATTTATTCTACAGGACCATTTGACCTTTGGGGCATTAAAATTGTGCTGTGGATTCAATCTAAATTGCAATGTGAAGGATTCTTATGCCTCTATCAAAATTCAGTTTAATAAACAGGCCAACACACTTCTGTAGAGACCCTTTTAGGCAAAGCAAAATGTGGTCTTGGAGACCTACATAAAAGCAAGCTTTTTTTTTTTTTTTTTTTTTTTTTTTTTTTTTCCCCCCCCCCCCCCAGCCAACTTAACTGGATCAGTTTGGTCACATTTTATTTGCAGATGTTTGGTAAATCTACTGCCCTGGTCTACATCTACATTTAGACATTTTATTGCATCTATTTGAATAAGTCTTCAGTGTCTATAACTGAAACAAATTTAACTGAACCTTCAAGAGTATTTAGCTTGTCATGTCTATGGTGTGATAGCTGCTGGCTAAAAAGTCAGAATTTAAAATTACACTGAAGTTGTCACATCTACAAACTAATGTATAAACACAGAAAAGTGATATGGTAATGAATAAATCAAAATACTATGGTAAATTTACAAAATAGTAAATCTAGCACAGTACATTTCCATTACAACGGCAAAAGTAATATTTTTCAGATTAATCTCAGCAGTCTTTTGTCTCCATCTGCTGGTTAACTTGTGGAACATAATTTATATGCTAATTATTTCAATTTGCCTGAATTTTTCTTTTCTTTAGTAATGTAGTTACTAAGTTATGGGAGGAGGAGAGGAGCGAATGGATAGTTCAGAGGCCTGAAATAATCCGTTCCCCCTCGATAAAATGGAAAAAAATTAACTTACCTGAAAATCTTTTACTGTGCTTATTCCTCTCATCAACAATAAATCAAGTACGTTTGAAAACATTTGCTCTTTATTTGCCAAAGTTATGAGGGGGGAACCATATATTTTAGACATCTGAAATAATCTGTTCCCCTTCTATAAAATGGGAAACAAAAAACTTACCAACAAGTCTTTAACTGTTTTTATTCCTTTCATCATCAACAACAAATCCTGTGAATTTAGTGACATTTGATCTTTATTTGACAAAGTTATGGGGGGGAACCATATATTTTAGCCACCTGAAATAATCCGTTCCCCCTCCATAAAATGGGAAAAGACTAATTTACCTTCAAGTCTTTAACTGTGCTTATTCCTTTCATCATCAACAAGAAATACTGCAAGTTTGGAAACATTTGCTCTTTATTTGACAAATGTAAGGGGCCTTAAAGGGGATTTAAACTATCTTTCCATAGCTGCCTTATATCAAAGTCTTGTAAGTATAAATATAATATATAAACGGTTTTCAAAATGCAAGTTATTAATCATTACATAACATACATAAACCAACACACCACAGCAAACTCAAGAACCTAAGGCAAACATGCAAAGCAGTGATAAGTTTTTTCAGTTGGTGGACTTCCCACACACGCCTGATGGAACCACCTCAGGCACAAGTCACACTGGAAAGAAACCAAAAATATAAGGCTTTTTTTAGGAAAAATATGCTGTCACTATTACAATATACAATCAATCATTTTAAATGTCCTTATATTCCAATTGCTGGAGGATCATATAGCTTGTTTACACAAGATAAAATTAGATAAAACTTGTCCTCTTCATTTAGCTTACTAACACTAAGTCTTCGAATAATTCTAAAGAAATTTCCTACCCAGTTCACATCTGAGTCACTTTCCATCTCTCTACAGAAGTGGCACAAGTCTTTTAGGTCATCTGTTAACAAAAGTATAAAAACATACACAAACCAACACACACAATTATACATGTACAATCGTGTCCGTATATATGTGGGTGTGTATGAAACACAGGATCAAGCACCAACGCAGTCATTTTTGGGGGAAAAAAAATATAGCAAATGAAATGATTGTACTTTAATTTGTAGACAACCAATTTCCTTAAATGAATGTTTTCAGAGTCCATGTTAATGTATTAAGTTTCGGCTAAGTATAGAATCCATCCATCCATCCATCCATTTTCTGTTCACCCTTATCCCTAATGGTGTCAGGAGGGTTGCTGGTGCCTGTTTCCAGCTAACATTCCGGGCGAGAGGCGGGGGGTCACCCTGGACAGGTCGCCAGTCTGTCGCAGGGCAACACGGAGACATACAGCCATTCACACACACACTCACACCTAGGGAGAATTCAGAAAGACCAATTAACCTGACAGTAATGTTTTTTGGACTGTGGGAGGAAGCCGGAGAACCTGGGGAGAACCCAGCATGCACAGGGAGAACATAAAAACTCCATACAGAAAAGTACCTTCTTGCTGCAAAGCAACAGCTCTACCAACTGTGCCAGAAACCTCTTTTGATAGGATTTTTTCTGCAAACTGAAATGAACAGCTTCATTTAATGGCTTCAAGTTGAAGTAACAAAGAAAGTAATTCACTGCACATGTCTCAAAATATATATAAAATGCTAAAGTCATACACTGTGTGTGTAAGTATGCACCTTCAGTGAAAATACTGCACACCACATGATGTACTATCCTGTTGTTTTGGATGCTTGACTGTGTCACATGTCCAACGTGAGACATTGCACCCCTTCTTCCTTGATAAATGCCTTGTAAATATAGATATATTAATAAAAAAAAACTTTATTTGATTTTCATACTCGGGTTAAACTTTAATTTTTAACCATACCTTGTGATTTGCAAACATTTCTGGATGTCTTGTTTTGATTCCCCAAGTTGATTCAAGAACAAAGACTTTTTCTCTTGTGAGTAGATCACCTAGAAAGTGTGCATTTAACAGTTTTCATGTGGTTTTTGTCAATGAGACAAGTATGATATAGATTGTTTTCAAGTTTAAAAAACATTTATTACCACTAAAGTCCAGAGGTGGTGTTGATTGTTGATTCCCAGAATTATTTCAGAATTCATTGGATTCATCTGTAATAATAATGAAAAAAAAAACATAAAGATTATTTCATATCAAGAACAAAACATGTAGTAACACACACATTGCACTGAGATTACTTTTTTGTATAGTTGATACAGAAAAATCTGTAAAAACATATAATCAACATATTTTCTTTTCATCGCTTCAAAAATACTAATAACACATGGAAGAGTAACACTGAAACACAGTGGAATGTGTAAGATCTAGCTTTTTTAATCTAGGACTTTTTCCCTGCCACATTGCTGTCATTGCAAATGAATCTATGAAGGCAGCCTGTCCTGTGTTCTGGCTGTTGTAATCCTTCATGATGACAGCCAGAAAGGCATTAATAGACTGCAAATGTATTACAAGAAAAAAGATTGGTTAAATACCGTAGCAGCTGTAATATTTGAAAACAATATAGTTATTGTACCTACCTGACTCTCCAGTTCCATGTCAGGACCAATTTTATTAATGTCAAAGTAAAACAACTTAGATGCATTTACTTTTGACAGACGGACAAAGACGTTTTTCCCAGTAAAAGCATCATGCTCATCTGGTGATGAGGATGGGGTTAAAGATTAGTTTCACTGTTATGATTTATATTTCATTTAATTTTACAAAACATTTTATATTTTATCCATTGTGCAAATGATGCGAAAGTATTAATTTCACTAATTCATACAGCTATTTTCTGCATAGGAATTAATAATAAAGCAAGCAGTTTGTTGTACTGACTGACTAAAATTATTCGTTTCATTAAAATAAGACGAAAGCATATCGGTACAAAGACAGTTTTTGTGAAACACATTTGTATGATAATACAAAGTGAAATTTATGTGCTTTGATACATATTTATAAGAATTTAAACTAAAATTTACGTTTCTCCGCTAGAGATTTTCTCTGGGTAGCAGACTGAAGAGGAGTTATAGGCAGAGACAAGCAAGGGGTTGAGCCAAATTTATTTTGCTTTCTTGAATTTTTAAACAGTGTGGCAGTCGAGGACTCTCTTTAATGCAGATTTTCAGATGGTCACTGTTTATCTTCCAGAATATTTAGATTTTAGATGAGTTTTATTGATCTCACAGTGGAGAAATTCACTTGTCACATAATGGCAAAGTAGATAAGAAGGTGCAAAC
>JAUZNJ010086799.1:0-23057 GCA_034780135.1 Jordanella pulchra
CTGATCACACATCTCTGATATTGTTCTGCTGGAGCTTGTTTTCCAGCCTCCTCCTGTTTGCCTCCTTGCTTTCTCTTATCTAGACCCTAAATTGCTTCTTTGTACTCCTCATTAATTTCTTGTCTCCCTTCTTAAAGGCTTCATTTTTCTCGTTAAGCAGTTGCTTCAGATCACTCGTAAACCAACAGTTTATTATTTGGGAAGCATTTAACTGTTCTGGTGTTATCTAGACAGAATATGTCGTCAATAATCTGCCCAAAGTCCGAACACGCAATAAATACTCCCACAAGCAGCTTTATTTCATACACACGCTCAAAAACTACTGCTCACGCGCATGTTTACTTTTTTACATGCGCAAATGGAATACCACGGGGCCCCCATATATTCAGCCCGTAAGCGCCTATTCCTTCTTTGCACGCGTGTGGTTTGATTTCCACGCGCGCAGCCTCTCTCCTCTCGCGTGGACCTGTTTCTGTCGCTCGTGTCAACGTTTGTCTCTTGAAGGCGTTACCCTACTGGACAAAGCAACCCGTCTGTGATTGGCTACTACCCAGGAAACGGAAGCTCCGCCTCTTAGGGCGGAACTCTTCTTACTGCCTGTAAAGCAACTTCAGGCTAACCGCGTCGGTTAGCACGCGCTGGTTTAGTTATTTGTTGCTAACTTTGCTTACCAACTTCCAAGGCTTGAAAGGGTCAAGCCTTGGAAGTTGGTAAGCAAAGTTAGCAACAAATAACTTACCTAAAATTGATTGCTCTATTATAAAGTTAACTTTTTACATTTTCTTGCTGTTTTTTCCTGTTATTTTGTAAGCTATGTAATGTTGTTAATGTCTTTTATTCGTTTTTGCCATTCTCACACCTGAATTTTCTCACTGTAGGAATATAAAGGCATCACCTTATTATTATGATTCATAATCTTGGTATTGCTTGGGATAGAGCATATTTTGATTCCTAGTGTCCTATGTTCAAACTTCATTGTCGTAGTTTTGCTGTTCTGTGTTGAGACATTAAGAGATTTCAGCCACTGGGGAACCAGAATCAACCAACCAATGGTACATTTTCTTTTTTGGATTGTAAAACTTGTTGTTTTGTAAAAGTAAAAATATCTAAGGAGAAAAACTAATGATGGTTTCTTGAAGAAAAATTTTTTAAATCAGATGCTATCCATGTGTGTTTGCAACTGGAAACCTCCCAAAAACTCCTGACTCCATTTTCAACATTGTGACAATCTCTTGAGCAAGCTACAAAATTTATACCCAGAGTCTGGGGGGTTCGGCACTGTGCTGAGTAAATACAGCCTCTAAATTTTTAAACATCTTCTTGTCTCCTCTGGGGCATGCCATATAGGTTTTCGATGCACGTAGAACTTTCCTGTTGCATAAATGTGTTTGGGGTTTCTACTGTGTGTTCCCTGATAATTACTAGTGATGACAAAACAAAGCAAACCTTCACACAAATATGTTCTCTTTTAAATAAACAGCAAAAAAATGACTTCATCCAAGACCTGTAACTATTTAAATCTTATGCCAAATATACAAAAAAAAAACAGTTTCTGTTTCGTATCTGAAACAGATGAAATGATAACGAAGCTCAAAGGTAAAAGTTGTTTCAGTCTGATTCATTGAAGGATAAAGCTTTCAGGGCCTTTATTTTGATAGGAACAACTTGAAGTAGCCATTCCCATTCTGTTTCACAACATTGCTTTACATTTTTGAGGTTTGAGTAACTTAATCTCTGTTTTTGTACATTTAAATCAGGTCCAGTCATGTCTTCTACTTGGCAAATGAGGCACAAAGATTTTTTTCTTAGTTTAGACATTTTTTTTAGCTTCGCTTTTGCTAAGAACTGACCCGAGTTCTTTTTCTAACCTTTAAAGGGAGCTGCAAAGGGGATCCAGTGTAGGAAATGAAGGGGCAGCCATTACTTGGAGAAAGGTGATTAGGTGAACACATGTACTAGTAACAGTTTAGTGAATTGTAAACGGAACAAGTGAGTCATTCCACTCCACCACCATAAGGTAAGCAGTGGGAGAAAGGAAAGAAGAAAAGAGAAGATCAGGATGTGCTCAGACCGGGAGGATCATTTACTTGGACTCTGGGGATGATTTATAACTTTGTTAAACGTTCTTATTTTTCTTGGGCTTGTAAATAATCACTCTGCATTGATAAGATGTGTTCTAAACAGGGCTGGCAGTAGGGAAGGGAGGAAGAGGAATCAGGATGCTTCCTATGACAGTTCCTTCAGCACAGGGACCTTCCAACATTCATATCGGCCCTTAGGATCTATAAGGGTTCCCATAATTCATGGCGTGACAAAAATACATTCTTTTTTCACATGCACTCTGTTCTGTGTGATGCATTGTAATATACACACTTTATTATATATTTTTCTGTTCTGTAGTCCCGGTTTCATAAGCATCATCCAGATGCATAATGATATCTGAAAGGCTAAAGGTTGCCCGTATTCAGCGCTTCCTTTCCTACCAACAGTAGTGTTTTTTAAGGGCTGACCTCATAAAAGGTGTTGAAAAGGCACCAGGAACTACAACTTGATGTATTCAGAATTTGCCAGTGGCTTCGGTCTGGTTGTTGCTGCATTGTGTTACATCCTGTATTCTTTAAAGCAGGAAACCTGGCATGACACAAGCTTTTTTACATCAAAATCCAATTTATCCTATTTTATCATCCTTTACAGAAATTGTCGGAATAAATGCTTTCAAACAGGACAGAGAAACAAAGGTTAAATGTTTTATTCGTAGCATGCTAGCTCACTGAATCAGTGTTATACAACTTTCAGTAAAATAATTAAATAAAGAATCAATAATGAGAGGTTGCAACTCACTAAAAATGCTGCCGTGAGCAACTTCAGGAGACTGGATCATAGCACACCCGTCCTTTAATCACTGACCCAGCTCCCTGTTTGTGAAAGGATGGATTTTAAAAGTTGTAAAGGCTTGAATGCTTTTAGCCGATGAATCAACCACGTCGACCCCCAGATCAGCTAAATCATGCTTACCTAGTGTTCCCAGGACCAGAAATAAATTAGGAGAGGAGTTTGCCCACTCAACATTTTTTTAAATGACTTTTTTATGAGTTATAAAATATAGTCGCTTAGACTATAAAAATAAACTCGGCTGCTTTGCCCTCACAAAGGATGGTCAAAGTGTTACAACTTGCCTAACCTTTAAAACATGCAGCCTGAATAAAAGAAAGGGAAAATTCAGTTGTAATAAAACATTAGAAATCGGTTTCCTTTTTCCCTTCAGGCTCACATGACATCACGGGTCTGATCTGTGCCTTTATTTGTTGTCTAGAGCAACTTTCACACATCAGTTCACTGCTGATGTCATGATAAACAAACATCTGTTTAAACTGCTTATTAACATTGGAAGCAAACTGTTGCACAAAACCTGGATTTTTAGAAAACAGATAAAGTCAAGAAACAAATAACATCTTAATAAAATTGAATGCAAGAAAAGATCAACTTTTTTTTCCAGTATTTTCATTCAAACAGGGAAACCTGAGAATTTAAAATGTATAATTCATACACATTTTATTTTTATTATTATACTCTTATATGATATTTTTATATTTTTAATCACTTCATTGAGTTAATTTGATTAAATTAACCCAAAATGCAGTTTTTCAAATAATCAAATTATGACGGGGTCTATAGAAAATAAAATGCTAATATAGAAATGTTGGTTAAACAATATAAATGCTTGGGACTGGGTTCATTCATCTTCTATTTTTTCTTTTTATTGTGCAAAACATCAATATATGGTCATACAAACAAACCAGATTTCACTGTTCTTCTGAATGTTTCTGGCAGTTTTTCCCTCCACTTAACTTCCTTTTCTCAGTTAGTTAGTCGCCAACTATGGAATGAATTTAGCTCCATCATTGATGCAATCAAAAAACACGTTTTGTAAACAGAAAAAAAGATCCAGAAATACACCTGTGAAGAATTTCCTTTGGTCTTTTCGGTCCTGTACCCCAACTTGACATCGGAGAGAACTGCTTGATTTGAACCTTTGAGGTAAAAAGAAAGAAAAAGCGGAACTGTCCCTTTAAACCTCTGCATTGAACGGGCTTTAGGACCCAGCGGCCAACTCTCGGAAAATGGGAATATTATGGCCGGATTGATTCACCTGAAGCTCGTGCAGCAGCTTGAAGCATAAAACATGGTGTAACACGTCTGATCCCAGGCTGTGGAGTCAGTAGTTGGGTCGGACCTCTCAGCAGCTTCTGATGGAGCACATCCGACTACCGAAGGTAACCAGGATCCGTCTGACCGATTAGCTCGACTGTATGTCCGCATTAGCAGAAACGCGCCAGTCTGACAAGCAGGAACAGATTGATGATCGTGTTTCTGATCAAACACAGAGACACAGGCTCGGTGTGAAGGGCGTGAACTGCCAGCGTGGCAGCTCACCCACAGTGGGTCGGATTTCTCATTGCAGCTAACATGTGCCAACAGCTGGAGGAGCTGCTCCTGATGTTCACAGTCTGTCCCCCTCCTGCAGGTGGAGAATGTCAGGCTGCTGGACAAGATGTCCCCCAGGAGGAGCAGGGTGGGGACCCTCTACCTGACAGCCACCCACAGCATATTTGTGGAGAGCGAGGCAGGAGGCCGCAGTGAAACATGGGTAATAATCAGTGCACTGGAACTAGAGAGCGCGTCTTTCACTTGGTGTTTATGAGTCTCTGGGTTTTTATTTTATTATTTTATTTTTTGTCAGGTGCTTCACAGTTTGGTGTGCAGCGTTGAAAAGCAGGACGCCGGCCGCTCCGGGTGTCCTCTGGTCATCCGCTGCAAGAACTTCCAGATTCTTCATTTCAGCCTTCCTAGAGAGCAGGACTGTCAGGACGTCCTGCTGTCCCTGCAGCGGCTCTCCCAGCCTGGTCAGCTCGGCCTCATTACCAACAAAAGGATCCGTTCATCCAACAATGTGTTCAGTTCTTTCATTTAGTTCTTAGTTAGCGGCTCGTAAAGCATTTATATACCACTTCTATAGCACTTGTTCACATTTTGTTACATTACAACCACAAAACAACTCAGGATGAAGATTGTGCAGAACTTTGAAGCAGAACTAGGTTCTAAAACAATAATCATAGCTTTAGACATCTCACTGAACACTGGCCAGTCTGTCCTCTGGAAATAGTTTAAGGCAAAAGTGAAAGATAGTTGATAAATGTCCTTTTTCAGTTTGCATAACCTCCACAGGGGTCACAGGCTTTATGAGGAAGAGGCTGTTATGATCTGATGAGACCAAATTTGCAAAACAAATATGTTTTACAGCAAGCCCTGCACAGCAACCCGAACATATTGTTTTCATCATGAAACATGGCGGCTGCTGCATCATCCTGTGGGGGGTGACTTTCTCTAGCTGAGGAAGATTCCAATGGCCTAGTCAAAGTCCAGACCATGGTGTGCAGTTTCTGCAGTGGTTCCTAACTATTATAGCTGAGGATGAAAAAGAACTGATTTATTATTAAGGTTTAGAAAAAAAACGACTAATAAATGCAGGTTTTCAGTAAACAAGCTTTTTTTTTTAAAGAATTTCATTCACTTTTCTTCACAGAATTACTTTGAAAGGAGCAGTAATATTTTTATACATTTTTCTTTTCTTTAGATTCAAAGAAAAGTGTTTTTCTTTAAAAATATCAATATCATATGGATGAAATGTGACCATCAAGTTTTAGCAAAGGTTTTGATGCTCATCTGTTTATAAAAAGAAAATACTTTTGTTTTTAAAGGTCATGTAAGATTTGCAGGTCAAAAATATATATATTTCTGCAGGAATTCAGGGAAAAAGTGTCTCTTTCCATTAAAGAGTTGGAGACGTCTGTTCGACACCTGGATCCAAGTGATAATCTGGGGTAAAGCTTAAATTGTTGCTAACATATAGAAAGCTGCTAAAGACCAACGGATGACCTGCAGCTGGAGTTCTATAAAAAACGTAGTTATAAAGATATTAACTCAGAACAGCAAACCCTGACTTTTAGTTTAATTCTTTATTTATAAAAATGTATATCTGAAGCGTGTAACAAAAGTAATTTTTCTCTGGGATTATTAAAGTATGTCTGATTAATTTCTTTATTATTGTTTGTGACTTTTTAATACCTGCATCTTCTTAGAAATGGACAAACTAGTGTTTGGTATCTCACCAGAAAACCCCAATAAAACCTTAACTTTGTGGTTCTAATGTGACAAAATACAAGAAAAAGGTTTAAACATCTTTTAAAAGGTCCGGACTTTAGTACAAATCTTCCCATTCTGCAGGCGTCCTCAGTGAAGCAACAGTTTTAAACGTTCTTCTCTGCCCTGCAGAGAGTTACGACGAGCTCTACTGCTTCTCCTACAAGCCAAACATTGAGGAAGAGGAGAGGCGACGGGAGTGGGCCTTCGTGGACGTCGAGGCTGATTACCGCCGAATGGGACTTCCAAACTCTCAGTGGAAACTCTCTCTGGTCAACCAACACTACAAGGTCAGACATCTGACCTCCTGAGGACACATTTCATCCTAATATGGTCACCGCGTGTTTATGAAAATGTTGTTTGATTTGGTTTTCTGTTCTTAAAGGTGAGTGACACCTACCCTGCTGAGCTGTTGGTACCGGAGTCCGCTACACCCCCGGTCCTGGTGGGAAGCTCCAAGTTCAGAAGCAGAGGCAGATTTCCTGCCTTGTCGTATTACTCCAAAGAAAATCACGTACGTTCACAACATTTCCTATTTTAGTCTCAGCCTGAATGTGAAGTTAAGGGACAGTTGGGAGGATTGTAAAAACAATCACAGTTTCTATTTCTCTGTGTCCTTCCAAGCACAGCAAGGCACGAGTTTTTCTAAGTCACAGATTATATAGAAGGAGGTCATGCATTGATGAAATATTCTTTTTATCGTTTTTCTTGGACAGGTTCTTCAACAGTTCTGATTAGTGAGTCTGTTTGGTTGGTGGCAACGTCCCTAATAAAGCAGCTACAATTTAGAGTCACACAACATGTTAGGAAAACTGCAAATCTGGAGCACAGAGCATGAAGGGTGATAACTGACATGGAGGTGAGGAAACCTCCACGATGCTAAACCGTCCGTCCATCCTTAGTTTTTGTTTATATTTTTTACATTTTGCTAAGTTTCCCAGTTGGGTTTTGTGTCTCCTTGGTTCCTGAAGATTCTGGGAAAAACCCTGAAAAAGTCAAAGTCAGAATTTAAAAGACAAAAAGGAAAATAGATCATGATGAAATATTTGGATTTCCAAACTCTTCCCTGCAGTATTGAGTTCAGTCCGTTCTGTTGGACCTAGTTCCATCTAGTTGCATCTTAATAAAACGGCAGAGAAGTCTGGATTTTTTCTTTTTTTAGAGTAAAAGCGTGACTCAAAAATGCAATAACTTGAACTTTATTGTTGGCTCAAATCGATTAATACTTCTTACTGCTGCTGATAAAGCAAACAGGATGTTGCCTGATGGTTCAGTTTTGTTTTTGAACAGGAAGAAATGAAAGACATTGTTTTGTTTATTTTCTGACCAACAGATCTTTTTGAAAACATTTTTTTCAATGCATCTTTTGCCGGATGGGATAGCTTTGTGTGCATGAGGTCAGGTTCCCAGGGAAGAGCGTCTGCCTTTCCTAAATACTGGATCAGGGTCCAGAGGGGAGCAACAAGTCTCCTACTCGTTTCCCTTGTGGCTGCTAAATGGAGATACGAGTTGTCGTTTCAAGTCAGCATGCAAGGAGGACTCGTGTATCCAGCATTGATTTATATTCTGCACTCATTTTGTTTTTGCTCTAAATGGTGAGAAAACTATTGAGGGAAGTTTGAGGAAATCTTGACCATTAAGATCTCATTGTCATGTTTTTTCTAAAATCACCCTACAAGAAATCTGAAGGAATCTTAAACTCCTGTGTTGATCTAAAGTTCATCTTCCTTCCTCCCAGGCTGCTATCTGCCGCAGCAGCCAGCCGCTGTCAGGCTTCAGCGCTCGCTGCCTGGAGGACGAGCAGATGCTGGAGGCCATCTTGAGGTCCAACCCCTGCAGCGACTTCATGTATGTGGTGGACACCAGGCCTAAGGTGAGCCCTTTGTGCCCATGCTGGTATTTACCAGCTGCTTCAGTGCTGCGCTGTGTGTTCCTGCTTTTTAACAGCTGTGTGTCTGCAGAACATCCTTGCTCTCTATGCCAGCTGTGCTGCCCACTAACACAAAGGCATGTTTCTGTGCGGCTGTGGCTAAATCCCCTGGAGTAAAACGGGTTTCGTGTCTTTCTAGTTGAATGCGATTGCAAACAGAGCAGCAGGGAAAGGCTATGAGAATGAAGATAATTACTCCAACATCAAATTCCAGTTCATGGGCATTGAAAACATCCATGTCATGAGGAACAGCCAACAGAAAATGCTGGAAGGTAAAATGATTTCTTTGGATAATTTAACTCATCGTTTTTGTTTCTTTGTTTTTGTTGTGTTTATTTTACACAAAGTCTAGTTTAAAAAAACAAAAAACAACACTACCCAAACCAACCTGGTCCTGTGTGGAAACTAATCGATCTTCTTAATAATTGGGGAACTGTTGTTAACCAAGCTGTGAAACAGTGTGTTTCATCTTACTGGCAGCGCTCTGTTTTAATTTACCTTGTTTACATGCATCATACGCGCACTATTCACCAACTAGGTCGACCTAAATAGTTGATTCACATCTGGAAAACTCAAAGGTCTCTTTTAAACTAATTTAGAACAATTGGAATGTCTTCAATTCACAATGTAAATCCAAATAAGTCAATAAATATTACTTAGTAGAATAACATTTGATCAAATTATTTGCCGAATTCATAAATGAACCATTTCCTTGATTCTTAATCTCCTTTGATTGTTCCTGAAGGACGAGTTAATGAAGGACCGGCTAACTTCTTTAGGAAGGTTGAAGAGATAATGGAGCTGGGATCTAGAACACATGGCCAGCGACTCTGTGCTGATATTTCTGCAAACAGATATAGTGATCAAAAAATAGTTCAAACTTTTATTTAAATACATTTTGTCTTAACTTTATAAACAACAGCTTGAAAAATGACAGCATTTGGTCGGCCACCTTGCGGTCACTATGAGCTTTATGTTAGCTTGCTTTACTCAACTGTAAAACAAATAAAATACTCAGAAATCATCAAAAATATGAAATGTTTAGGTGGAAACTCTTCCCCTAACTTTGCCAGAGCTGTAACCTCTGTTGATCTTCATTTTAAAAAGCTGAGGCATCGCTGACGTTTCGGAAAGCTTAGTCCAGACTGTGCTGGATGGCCTGTGTTCAGACGGCGTAGCCAGGAGGCTTTGTCTTTTGTTCCTCTCCTGGTTCCACCTCTGGGAGTTCGAGTTACTCCTGTAGACTCAGAACAAACCGTCTGTTTTGCAGCAACCTGGTTCTAAAGTATGCAGCAGGTGAGCAGCGGTTCTGATTCCTGTAGCCTGCATGAACTTCCTTTCAGTGAGTCTCCCTCATGTGGTTTGCTTGGCCTGCAGCAGAAGCTTTTATCCCAAGCATCACATGTCCTGTGATGAGCTATGGGGCCGTTCTGCACGGTGGCCTGTGAAGCTCCCAGAGTCTGTAAACAAAACCAGCATGGAGACTCTTCCCCAATGTCCAAAACAATATCATGGCTTACGGTACAACACAGACATTTGTCTTGTGCTCTAATGGTCCCACATACTCAAAACGTGTCTAATGTTGCTGAATTAAAATAATTCAGCAAAGAATGGGCCAACCGTCCCCTATGATGATGTAACCAGAGTGGCACAAGTGAAAGACGTTTTTCGACACGTGGCCATGTTAGTTTGGAAAAGTTTTCTCCTTTAAAAAGTAAGTCATCATTTGAAAACTAGATTTTGCATTTACTCATGTCTGATATGAGTTTAAGGTCATAAACATTTAAGTCTGACCTAAAGCAAAACATAAAGACCGAAGAAATGTGGAAGGTTTGAAGGTTTCCTCCCTGAAAAAGCTGCCCCTACATGAATGTGCAGTTTTAAAGGTCTTATTTTAATCCAGTTCTTCACCCCACAGGGCAGTGCAGGGAGCATTTGCTTTCTTCACTAGTGCTCGTGCAGCTGGGCTTCAGATTAGAGCGCAGGACAGTTTCTGGGTAATGTAGGAGTCCTCCTAGAAAGGCTATGAACCCATCTGGGTTTGATTTCAGAGTTTTTTGGTGGAGTTTCCTGGATGGACTGTCCCACGTTATCCCCAGAAGCGAGACGGAGGGCGTGAGAATGATGTGATTACATGTCTGAAAAGTTAGACTTATCCCCCGTCATAACTCTTCAGCCCCTGGCACTGAAATGGAAATCTTTGAATGCCAGAGACTGCAGCAGCCCTTCAGTTGGATGCCTGCTTTCTGCACCACTGCACTCTTAGATACGATGCAGATGACCCCCCCACCTGGCAGTATTCACTTGGGTTTTCCTTTCCAAGTGGAGGCTGTTAATGTCACCACAGGCCAATTAAATCTGGTGACCTGCGTCTCTTTTGTCAGACACCAAAGTGTTACCCTTCTCCGATTAATATGGGTGGTTACCCAGGGCGGCATTAGACGGGAGGGGAGGAGGCTGTAAAAGCAGCGTGTTAAAGAATTTCTTTTACCTTTTAAATGTGCCCTTAATGAGTTTTAGATTGCTTGTTTCCATATGTGATCAGTTGTTGTTCCTCTTTGCTGGGAGCATGAGTGGGACTCCACAGCAGGACTTATAGAAAGGGGAACCCACCCAGGGCAGCCCATATCATACAGAGAATCCACTGTCTCTGCTGTTTGTTTT
Organism: Jordanella pulchra; assembly: GCA_034780135.1. Taxonomy (NCBI): domain Eukaryota; kingdom Metazoa; phylum Chordata; class Actinopteri; order Cyprinodontiformes; family Cyprinodontidae; genus Jordanella; species Jordanella pulchra. Next base: position 10,796 of record JAUZNJ010086799.1, read on the forward strand.
CATTCTATGGTGTCTGATAAGTACTGGTAGTTATTCAATTGTTAAACGTGTTGCATTAGTTAAATGGTGTAGATATATATATATATATATATACTGGACACACTGAATAAGAAGTTTTAATTCTGCATCAAAGTGCAAAATGTGATAAATCTTATTCATAATTTTTTTGATAATCAATTATAGAGCGTTATTTGTTTATTATTTGGATCGGCATTAGTTGTCATAAGATTAAAAACGTTTCTTCCTGGAGTCTGTTTTATAAACCATTTATATTAAACGATTAAAACAGAAAATAACTTCCAAAAAGGAAAAACTCTAATTAGTTAAAACAAAAAAACCAACATTTAACAAGCCTGACCTAAGACTCAGAAAGTCAAAACATCCCCAGTAGTTTCTTAAAAAAAACAATTTTCCAGATGCTGTTAAAGGATTACCACTTTACAACAACTTTACTGAAGGTAACTTTACAAAATAACTCTGCAGGACTTTGATGAATGAAAAAAAATGAATAAGTGTGTAAATAGATGAACCTCAAATAACTAAATTCTGCTCCAGATTTGATGCCATTTCGGATAAACTTTTACTTTGACAAATACTCCAAACATTTCACAAAGTACCAACTAGGTATACAATTCTGCAAAGAGTCTGTATAAACTATTATTATTAATTATTCCAAAACAGATTTTAATGCCCATCTAATTTTAATCTTATTGCCAGAAAACATTATAAATGCTCTATTTGAGTATTTTCACAAACAGAACATGTGGTTCTTATAAATATCAAACCTAAAAAGAAGCTTGTATTTTAGATTTTGAATGTTGGATTTCCAGCATCGATTGTGAAATAGCCTTTAAGTTTAATACCAGTAGGAAGCTTAGAAACCAATGCTAACTTTAGCTTTGCTGGCAGCCATTGCATTTAAGGCTTGGAAATAATTTGTATCATGTTTGTCACCAACTGCGCCTTTCTTTCTTCCATATATGCAAATTACTGTTAAATAAACTCTAAAAGGAGGATAGTAGCAGGCCTCACAGACGGTTTGTAGTAGATAACTTTGCTAACATAACAAACGTGTCCCTCTTGTGCAAGAATAGACTTTGCTTTGACACAAATGGAGGCGGTTTAATATTGACAAGCTGTGCACAGAATGCAGCCAGGAGGAGAAATAATGTGAGCTGAAGTCTGTTGACCAGGTGTGCTCCATGTTTCCTGTCAGTGAACCAGCTGTATTGTGCTTTCAGTGTGCGAGCGTCGTTCCCCCTCCATGTCTGACTTCCTGGAGGGTTTGGAGAACTCGGGCTGGCTGAAGCACATCAAAGCTGTTTTGGATACCGGCGTCTTCATCGCCAAGGTCAGTCTGGAGGCTAATCGCTGCTGTCTGTGTCACCGTTGCTCTCAGAGTTACCTCGGATTTGTTTTTGTTTTCATTTGACACAGAAGTGGACATTTGACGTAGTATTTGCATCATGCATCTAATTGGAATGATTTTGGACTATTATTCTGGGTGTAATTCTGACATGATGTTTTCCAGTCGGGTACACTTCAGGTGATTTCTTTTGTTGCACAGAATGGTCTGTTGTCATGATTCTACTTGAACTGAAGCTTTGCTGTTTGCTGATCTTTCTAACAGCAGACTTGGTGTTTATTTGCTCACTTTCCTGTTGAAGAACTCAGTTATTAAAATTTAAACACTAACATATTCATTGTTGCTGCTCACTTGTTAAACACAACATAAAAAACATGCAATTAAATGTATTGGTGTAATTCTTTTACAAGAAATTGAAAAAATAACTAAACTAAGATAAAACTTGGTTTAGGTTAATTGTCTTTGAGCCTTTATATGTGACCTTTACGCACATCGGAAAAGAACAATTTTAAATTAAAATCCAGGCCTCTAGTTCTGTATTATTTAATTATGCTACTGAGAAAAAATCCGTTTAATTAAAGATTAATCAATCGGACGTCTGTAATGAAGTTGTTTGTTCTGCTTTTTAACTGTGATGAAGATGAATGTTTTCCATGCAGGCTGTTGCAGAAGGTGTCAGTGTCCTGGTTCACTGTTCAGATGGCTGGGACCGCACCGCCCAGGTGTGTTCAGTGGCCTGTGTGCTGCTGGATCCCTACTACAGGACCCTGGAAGGACTCATGGTAAATGCTCTGAACCATCTGTTTATTCAACCTCTGTTGTTGGTTCGCTCTTTGCTAAAATTTATCCATCTTATTCCTCAAACACTTCTGAAGCAGAGAGTAACATATGATCACATTCGGGATATTTTATGTGCACATTATAGCTGTTTTTTTTCTCCTGCTTAGGTCCTCATTGAAAAAGACTGGATCTCATTTGGACACAAGTTCACTCAGAGGTTTGACTTCGATCACACCGTCTTGTATTAAGTATCCAAGCAAAACAAAATGGATCCTAACCAACCAGGCAGTGGATGGGAAATTTAGACATTCCTTTTAGATGAAGATCTTAAAAGTGTGGCTTGCCATACATTTATTCAACCTACATTTACTGTTAAACCCCCAGTTAAAGGACAACTTATCCCTAAATCAACTTTTTTTTGGATTAAAAATATTATAAATAGATGTCTTATAGTTCTGTCTGCATGTCAATTATATTATATTATATTATATTATATTATATTATATTATATTATTTTAAAACTGCACGTTTGTTTGCTTTTCTTTCTAGAGCTGTCTATGTGGCGCCCTCTTGGGGTTAAAGAGGTGTTACTATATTTGATGCTTGCTGTTGGCAGAGCCAGTAATGTGACCTCACTAAGACAGAAGTGACGACAGCAGCTCTCCTCCAACACAACGTGTTTCACTTAGGGGCCGGAAATAAATGAAATACATTTATTATACCGTCATTGCATAATGAAAGTCATGATTTCCCTCATAAGTTTATAGAAATAGAAAAATACATTACATTTGCATATTAAACAAATCTGTCTCGTTTGTTCAGTCTAGAATAATTTACATTAGCTTTGATGATGAGAATTATTGTGAAGGAAAAGTGTCTTAAATGTATTAAAATTGGACAAATGGGAGCGCGCCTTACGGTTCTAGTCTAAAATAATGATGTGGCCTTTATTTAGTGGCAATCGGTCGCAAGACATGAAAGTTACTCATTTTTGTTCATCCTGTGTTTGGTTTGGATTTGTTGACAGTCCCCATGAGAATGTATGTTGGAGGAAGGACAAATTCTCTGATCCAGCCTGGCAGCATTTTTCAAATATTATAAGCTGTCAGAAGTAGCTGGAGCGACTCGGGTTGTGTTTTAAAATCCAGTTAACTGCGTATAAACGTAATTTAACCAGAAACTAGAGTCCAGCTGTGTGCATCTTTGTTGCACTGAATCACTGTTCACCTAAAAACAAAGAGCCTCCCACAACTGGAAACTCCAGAGATTTTTCTCTGCAGGTGCTAAAGGGGGAATAAGCCCTGAACTAATGGTTGCTATGAAGCATCCTTTGCTCCTACGTTGTTTTAATGCACACAGGTGGAAATAAAAACAGGTGCGTTCACAACTCTCAAATCTGCAAAAGTCAACAATGAGTCTGATAGTGAATGCGTGATGTTCTGCTGTTCAATTAGAAGATATGAAAACGTGTACAGAGGATAGCGTCGTGTATAAACCAACAATCAACACTGTTTTATCTGTGAAGCTTCTCAGTCATCCTGGTCAAGCTTGGTTGGTTGACAATTTATACTCTGCAATAAACTGAAAGAAATAAAACATACCTTTAGCACAAACTCCAAAGAGGGCCAAAAACATGTCAAATACATATTCATACTACTTGCAAAAATATATGTTCAATACATACAATTTCTATCTGAAGTGTCTAAATGTGTAAATATTATTTTTATGAAATGTAAATATTTAGAAAATCTGACAGCCCAAGGAGCAGGGACCTGAGGTTTTCAAGCTTTCTTCTAATTTTACTTACAATCAGCTTTATGGAACAGCATCAGCTACTAATAATTAATAATTAATTTGGCTCCGTTTGGGTTTTTTGTTTTCGGCTAAATTTATTTTTTTCCCTGCAATTACAGATACTTTTTTTAATTTCCACACAATAAGAGAAATACTATATATGATAGATAATTTTACATCTATTATTCATTCACTAAATCATAACATATAATCTAATTCAGCAGATGTTGCTGGTAAATTCACAATAAATTCACTGTGTTTTGTTTCCCAGTGTCTTTATCTCCGTTTTCTCCTCTTGGATGAGAGGAGAAAACGTCTTCTAGAAAACTTCACATCCAGTGTTTGAATGATGATTGTTCACCTCACAGTATCAATCACAGCTGAGAAAGCCCCCTGGGAATATTAGGATAGAAACACTTTCAATTTATAAAAGCATGCCAAAATCGGCAGAAAATATATTTAATGTTTAAAAATATTAAAATTTGATGTCATTTTAAACACCTTCATGAAACAGTAGTTGGGGTTTGAAGGTTGCACCACCTGATTTCTGACACTTTAACTGTTAAATTTCCAAAATAATTAATGTTTTCTTCACAATGTATAGTGAATGTATCTGTACCACCGATATGGTTTATTATACATTGATACGTTGTTTAAATATACAATCATTTTAAACACAACTGCTTGTACTTTTAGAGGAAAATATCACAACAACCACATGTGTAAGAATAATAACTATGAGGAAAGTGTAGTACTGTAGACTGCTATGACTTTTCCAGGGGCAGCAACAGCGCCCCCTGGTGCCGCCACTGGTACCGAGAGGTAACCTTTTTATATGACAGAGGAGCCAGATGTGGAGAGCAGCTATGAACCTGATGACCCATTTAAAGTCTGGAGGAAAGGTAGAGATTCAGAGCCCAGAGGAGAAAATCTGTCAACATGACTGGACGACCTGTGGAAGGCAAACGTTAAAAGCTGTCCCACCTGCAGCTTCCTACATGCCATGTAGTATGATTAGGGCTAGAGCGAACCTTTGGGTTTGTATTCATCAGTAGAACAAACTGGAATAATAAAACACCCCCTCCTCACAGAGGCGCCATTATATAGCAGCAATGACCTTCATCAGAAGCTCAGTTGACTGGAGGATGAAGGGAGCTGGAAACTGAGCAATCCTGGTTTATACTTGTGTAAATTCAAAACCAGCTTAGATCAGAGAAAACCTGATTGAGTTGAGTAAAGCCAGCGGCATTAACAAGGACTCCTAGATATCTGTTAAAAGTCCGGTTTCCTCCGATGTGATCCTGTTAGGTGGAATCCTGGTTTAAAAACAAAAGAAGCTGCTGAGGTTTTTTGAGTGGGGGGGGGGCACAATACACATACAGCTTGAGATAAAATGGGGTGTCTTTGGCCAGGCTTATACCGAACATGGTGCAGCTGTGGTGCAGGAAGGCTGCGCTCGTATGGACGGCAATTCGTTCCAATATTATTAGGAAGAAAGAATATGTTTAAAAGTTTAAAGGAAAGGAGAACTTTAAAAAATTCTCCAAAAATAAGTTTTTTAAGTCGTATATGATGTGTTTGCAAAAGTTTTTATTGTAGTTTATTTTAATTTGAAATTATTTTCCAGATTTATTTTGTAAAAATATTTTTTCAGACTGTATTTTTCAGAATGTTTAGGGTGAGATTGTTGTTTTCAAAATGCATTCTTATCAACTTCTGATTCACAAATCTCACCGGTAGAAATGCTGCTGCTGACAGCGGCGCAGAGCAGACTCCTTTTTATTGGTTCCACAGAGCAGAAAAGGGGAAATCTGTAAACTAGGATTTGAAAAGAACACTGTCCCCTCAAAAAATATGAACAAATTTAATCTGAAAAACATCTGAAAAATTTATGAGATTTGCTAAAATAACATTTGTAAAAAAAACAAAAGAACAAGTTTTGTTTACACTATGATTTACTCTCAAACACATTTTTTTTATTCATAAGTTTTTCAAAGTTCTATTGCTTTTACTGCATTTGTTCATATTTTCTGTTTTAAATCATGTTTTCTTTTTTCTTTCATTAATATTGGATCAATTTTCTCTCCATATTCTGGCTGCACAAACAAGAGAAAAGAAGTTGGTTTGTATTTTTCCAGGAGTTGCAGGATAAAACCTCCTATCTGTGGACGTAAATATCCCTCCTCATGCTCCAGTAGCCCCTCGGTTTCTTCCTGCTGCTCTAGTTGGTATAAGTTCTTTATGTTCATTTTTTCTGAAATTCACCGGTTCCTTCCTCTTTGTTTTGCTCCAGACTTGGTCTGATGCAGAAACAGCTGCAGCATTTGGCCAAACGTCCTTTTAGCTAAAACAGTGCGTTGACCCCCCCCTGACCTCAGTAACCACACCCCCAGCACGGTGCTGCAGTCACACTGTATCTGATGTGAGGCCGTCTTTGGTCAAAGTTGAGCACTAGAAGAGAGCAGTCAAAGTCCACATCTAAAGTCCTTTGAAGGTTTGTGGCACATTGATACTGGCAGTGGATTTCCATCCAGTCTGACGGAGGTTGAGCTGTTTTTCTGTTCAAAGGTGGTAGAAACACCACATAAGATGCACTTTAAGGGTTTTCTACAAAGTATTGAGTTCAGGAGTCAGAATCAAATGCATGCCTCGTTTCTCATATTTCTATTTTTAATAATAATTATGCAAACAGACCTTTTCCTTCAACTTCTCATTTTCATTATCAACCACATGCTTTTGTTTGCTTATTTTAGAAAGTCCCAATAAATTGAGTCAAAGCTCTGTATATTTGCAGTACTTTGGACAAATCTTCAATGTAACCGAGATGCTGCGTGTTATTAATAGTCAAGTTTCTTGTACCTTGATCCTAGATGCAACCATTTGATTGGAGATCCCAAAGAAGTGTCTCCAATCATGGATCAGTTCCTGGAGTGCGTGTGGCAGCTGATGGAGCAGTTCCCCTGCGCCTTTGAATACAACGAGAGGTTCTTAACCACTGTTCACAACCACATCTACTCCTGCCAGTTTGGAAACTTCATTGGCAACAACCAGCGGGAGAGGAGAGAGCTCAGGTGGGGATTAAAACAAAAGAAATAATCTTTGGCCAGTTTCACCTTTCTCCTTTTAGAGAGGAGATAACTCGGTTGAAGGATGTAGAGACTAATATGATTTTCTCCTGTCGTTATTTAAATGTCGTTCATAAAGAGTGCATGAAAAGACTCACTCTTTGTGGAGTTATCTTTGGACGAACCGTGCCGAGTTCATCAATCCGCTCTACAGAGAGAACCACAGCCAGTCTCAAGGACTCCTGCGACCATCTACTGCCCCCTACTGTTTCAAGTATGTTTATTCCACAGCTCTGGTTTAGTCCGCGCTGAAGTCAGCAGCTGCACATGGAACAAAAAACGCTTTAAACTGGGTTTCCTGTCACTGGATTGTTTTTCTATTATGTATAGATTTTGGAGAGGGTTATACAACCGCTTTGACCGTGGGATGCACCCCCGACAGTCTGTGGAGGATTACCTGAGGGTCATCAGAGAGGAGACGCAGCAGCTGGAGGAACAGCTGGATTCCCACAAGCAGGTATGGCTCTGAATGACAAAAAAACAAAAAAGGTTTCTGGATTTAAAGATGGTTTGTCTCTTTTTGTTGTTGACAGAAAATAGCCCAGCTGGAGGAGGAGGAGGAGGGTGTGGGCGATACTTTCACAGCGGCCGCCTTTGATAAGAGCCCAACAGCTTGGGCTTTTGGGAAGGACCTGGCATTGGCCAACACTCCTCAAGACTACACTGGCGGCTTCGTCACCAGCAGCCCCCGCACACCCAGAGCCCCAGACGGTTCGCTGATCCTCGCACCGCAGAATTCACACCAAACGGCTGACTCAACCCTCTCCAACGGCAGCGACCAGGAGTCCAGGATAGCAGATCTGAGCTGCCGCTCCCCCGTCAGTGAGGATAGCACCAGGGACCCCGACTCAGACGAGGCAGTCTACTCTGCTGCCTGAACAAATGTAGCATCTCCTTTTCACTGCACTGAACTAAGACCACATAATACTAACAATATAATTAGACTGTTTGCACATCTGATTTACATTCAGTTTACACCTACTTCTGATTTCTGCTGTAGCTGCTGACCTCACTTTCCATCATTTACCTATAAGGACACTCCAAAGCCAGAGAAAGGACAACACGTAGCATTTTAAGACAGTTAATCTCATCTTCCACTGAGGCTACGGGCAGCTGGAAGAGAGAAGAGGTATCCATATAGATGCACAGGTCTGTTTAGATATCCATCTTCCACTGAGTTCAACACCTCAAAGACTTAAATTCACAGCACCACTTGTTTTAGCTTCAGGGTCTTCTTAAGGTATTTCTAACGCTTGAACATTTCCCACTTTGAAACATTACAGCCGAAAGTGTATTTTATCGGACAGACCCAAGTGCAATGTTTGCATTTTTTAGAAATCAAGATCTAAAACATATTTTACTTATTGGCATTCATCCCCCCATAACTTTTTTGCTGCTAATTTAGCTGCAAGTCTTTTGGGTTAAGTTCAGTTTATTTCTGCAGCACCAATCCACAACACGTCCTCTTTAGCTTCTTTACAGAGACAATTTAATCCGATCAAACGGTCAGATTGGTTCAAAGTTTTCCAGCGGACTGCATCGACTACCAGCCTTGCTGATCATTTACCTGAACATTTTAAGTCAACCTTTGTCAGGATAGAACATAATTTAAGTCTTCCTGCAGAAATTCTGAATGGAGTTATAAACTTTGACTGAGCCATTCTAGTATAATGAACATTTTCGAGGTGTTGTCCTGGTAGACGTTGAGCCTTTAAATAGGTTTCTTCCAGCTTTGCACCTTATTTAGTTTATTTCTTCTTCCCTTCAAGTCTGATCCGTTTCCTGCTGGAAAAAAGTGTTTCCATAGCATGATGCTGCCAACCCAACATTTTACTGTGAGCATGGGATGTGCAATGTTTAAAAAATAACTGGAAACAGGATGGTAGCTGTCAACTTTCTCTCCCTGAGCTGTGGATCTCTACAGCTCCTTTACGATAACCAGGCTTCGTGGTTGCATTTCCAGTGGATGCTCTGTTAGTGAGTTTGGCTGGATGGCCACCCCTCTGTTGGTCTCTCACCTACACTCATACTAATAATCTGGAAAACATGAGGTTTATATCTGTAACGTTACAGAACGGGAACAAGTTCAAGGTTAACAAATGCTTGTGCAAGGAACTGTGGCAGGAAAATGAACCCCCACTAGTTCCCAAACAAATAGGACTTTTTTTTAATTGAAAGGATTAGAACAAAAGCAATCCTGTTAGAAAAGAACAGACTTAGACTGAATCCACTCAAAGAAGATACTTTTTTTCAATCAGACTCCTGACGCAGTCACTCTATTTATAAATAAATATATATCTATGTTTCTTGTGCATTGTCACAAATGTTGGTGTGCACTGAATTAAAGGAGCAATAAGCCATTTTCACCACTGAGCGGCGCTGTTGAGTGCTGACACCACTCTCTTCCATCCACTGAATGCGCTCTCTGCCATTTTTGCTCCTACGCTGCTGTGTCTTCTGTAGGCAGGAAAGGCGCCCAGCAGCAACCACTCGCATGACTGTTCTTGTTTACAGGCAGCCCAGCTTCTAAAGGTAACTGGAGAACAACACAGAGATGATGTTACACATCATTTTCCATCTAAAAGATACCTCTAGTTCTTTACATTACTATTTTCTCATTCTTTCTATCTAGAATACTATCTTCTATCTTTCTATCTAAAGAAACTGTTCACTAATTACGCCTTTAAGGCTTGACTTTGAGGATCGAGACCCTCTTAAATGTGTTGTGTATGATATATCTGAAATGCAACTCTTATGAATGTGTTTGAAAGCTGTTTTGGGACCAGATTGAGTGAATGAAGTAAATAATTAAACTGTTAAGCCAGCTGGCCAGAGCATGTGAACACAATCATATTGCTTTTTTTGAAATGCATTACTCTAATTACCATTTCTGTTTTTATTCCCTTCTTATTACATGAGTAAATTTACTTAAATCTGCTGTTTGTGTTCAGCCTGCTTGTTTTTTTTGGTTTTGTCTTAGTTTTTTGTTTGTTTGTTTTTTGTGTGTGTCACTCAATATGTATGCAAATGATCAACCATCGCATGAAAACATATTTTTTTATCTATGAATTTTAGGTTTTTTAAATCTTTATATTTTTGCCAAAGGGACAAAGATATCAGTCAACTGGAATGTTGCATTTATTTATACAAAGGTTTACAGATTTATACTATTGGCTTCATTTGTTCAGATTAAGGGGAAACGGCTTCATCTGATCTAAATGTTATGGTTTGGAAAATGTATTTTTTATTGCATGTTATCTTATTTTGGTCTCTGTCATTATAACTCACCTTTAAAATATTAAAAATGGTGTTTGTATTTGATTGGAAACACACAAGCAAATAAACTGCCTAATAGTGACACGAGTCTTTGCCTAAATATGTTTGTTCTGGTTGTTTTGGTAAATTACAGCCCATCTTGTAAAGTCCAGACTATGTATAAAGGCCAAAATGTTGATGTTATGAGATTCTGATAAAAAACACATTTGAATCAAATAACAGAACTGCAGCCTTTTTTCTTGTGGTATTAGAAAGTTCCAAACAAAGACCATGTGGAGCAGGGCTGCTAATTTTAGATAGCTGTTTGTCTTTGCACAGATCACAGAGCAGCAAAAAGTCTCCATATATGATGATGACGTATGACTTTATGTTTCACAGAAAAGTACCTCTATGTTCATCTTCAGGATCATTATTAGACATAAGCAGATATCTATTGCTGCCACATGCTGATCTACAAAGAGCAAATCCTGCAAAGTCAATGGATTTATGTAGTCGGCTGGGTTTCCTTAGACATTTTCACCAATTTCTTGGTATGATCTGATTGAATTGTCTGTTTAAAATGCCTTGAGATGACGTGTTTTGAATTGATGCCGTAATAGTAAACTGTATATCAGAGATGGGCAAAAATACAATTCTTGTCCAGGCATTTTATTCCTCATTATCGCATTACCTCATTATGAATTTTGTTTTTGTCTTTTCTTGTGTGTGAATTGTTTTTTTTTTACATTTAAATCAAGCATGAATTAAATTAGACACCTAATTTTGTTTCCCAATATGGCAAAGTTCCTTTGTTTATAGTACAGATGGCAACCCTTCTCACAACACACAGTTTTAATTTCACAATCAGCTTTGATAACAACTTATACAAATAAGTTTACAGTGAAATCAGAACTTCTATGTGGAAAGGGTATTATCAATAAATTTAACCATGTTTCTCTACCATAGTTGGTGACATGCTAGTTAATATAAAAAAAACAACAATTAAGGCACAAAAACAGCAGCAGTTTAGGGTGAGTAAAAAACCCAAATAAGATTAATTAAATTAAATACTTAACCAATTTCCAACCTAAGTCTATATATGCAAATCCTGTTCTGAGATTTTTGGCCTCTGTTGTTGAGTGTTGTGAAACAAGGGATTTTCACTGCTAAGTTTGTCCCTTTTGGATGCTTGTTATGATGTGTAACCACAGCATACAAAGAAAGCAGATTTTATTATACCTGGGAGTAGCTAATTAACATCTCTGAAGATGAAATAATGCACCATTTTCTTCCGCAAGTAACAGCTGGGGTTGCAGAGCAGGAGCAAGGAGAAGAAAGAGGAAAAAGAAATTTAAACCATCTCTTCTATCCATCATCATTGGCAATGTGAGATCTTTAGGAAACAAGCTGGAAGAACAGTCAGCTGCTGTACCACAGAAAACAAAACTTTGGACTTGTTTTATTCAAATGTGAAGGACAGCTACATCTCTGCAGTAAAGCCTCCTGTTGGGAAATCAGATCACAATCTTGTTTTTCTCTGTTCAGAGTATAAACAACCTGCAATAAAAAGAACAGTAAAAAAATGGTCAAAGGGAGCTGAAGAAGCCCTGTAAGGTTTTTTTGAGGCTACAGATTGGGATGCACTTTGTCATCCCCATGGAGAGGACAATAATGCAAAGACTGAGTGTGTGAATGATTACATAAACGTCTGTTTATCCCTACCAGAACGGTGAAATGCTCCCCATATAATAAACCGTGGGTCACAAGTGATCCGAAGCAACTGCTCAACAACAAAAACAAGCCTTTAAGAAGGGAGACAGAGAATTGTTGAGGAGTATACAGAAGCAACTTGAGGTCAAGAGATCAAGAGAAAGCAAGGAGGCAAACAGGAGGAGGCTGGAAAACAAGCTCCAGCAGAACAATATCAGAGATGTGTGATCAG